>MU223517.1:707746-722647 GCA_018584345.1 Thuja plicata | reverse complement strand
TACTTCATCTTCCAATTTCAAACAGTTTAACGACAATATGCATCCGAATGTGAAAGTTTTTCTCAAAATGTAGAGTTCAATGTCCGTTTAGGCAAAAAAGTGTAACCCACTATTGTGGGATCACCCAACTCCATGATAGAAATTATAGGTGGCACTCTATATGGAAAAATATTTGGTGGTTGAGAGCAACCATTTACTCTAATGAGAGTGAAATTTTCATGATAATAGAAATCACCCTAGTTGTGGTCTCCATTCCATTTATCCACAAACTTGTAGGGTCTCAAAAATTGTAACACCTTGACTGGAAGCCTAGTCATTTTGACTCCTAAGTTGCTTAATAAGGGGTATACTACCTAGTTCTCAAATGCACAGAACTCATTCTCTCTATATGTGTAATTCCATACCCTTAACCAAATTTGCATAGGGTTGGATTGACCATGATAAAATCTTCTGAGCTACAGATTGGGCTGGTCCATGATATTAAAATTATAGAACATAATCAAATGCATGAGCAATGAATATTGTAGGAATTTAGGGCTTCCTACCTTACTCTGGATATCCACAAATCCTTGGTGCATTTTATCAATTAAAAATTGAATGTAATCATAGTTAGTACCGACATAGGGACTTTGCAAGTCCAGAATTATCATCAACATATTAGATGATGCTCTCTCTCTCTTCCACTATCCACCCCTAAAACTATGCATAGGGAATATAAAATTTACTTCATATAGAATGCAAGGTCTTTGCAAAAATATGGTGCATTATCACTAATAATGGGGGCTATCTAGTTCCTGGTTCCTTTTGGCACATGAGCCTGAATCAATTTGGACACAATTCCAGATTCCTTAGTATATCTAGCAACTAGGGATTTTGAATTAATTTCTTTTGAGTAGAGGTTATACATATTAAATTCTTTAATGAATCATACCCTCTCAAGGGTTACTATAATTGTGCCATCATCTTTCTTAATGGTCTTTGAAATAGTTTCATACCTACTAGCTAGTTCCAATATCAAATCAACATCTACAAATACATTAAGAACTACTAATTTTGCTAATCCACATGTCCAAGGGTTTGATACAGGCACAAGACTTTCACTATTCTTGTTGAAGTAGTTAAACAAGTGATAACCTAAATAGTCAGGTGTCTTTCCATCTCTAATATAAGCATAATTATCACCAAGGTACTCGTCATTTACCTTTTTCCCTAATTGGAACCTGGAAGAAGTTGTATGAACTCCTCTGAGTAATTCCTATTTCCTTTTAAATCATCATAATCTTTTCTCTTCCTGCTAGTTGAGGCAATGCTCGCTAATATGCTCATGTTGTTTGTTCTGAATTGAAACTTGATCAAATCTTCTTTCTTTACTCTGCAAAGTCTGGATAACTCTGTTCTCTTGAAAACACTTATCACTAATGCAAATTTTTCTCTGAAAACTAAAGCTCTTGGTGAAATGAAATGATCAATGATAATGCCTACTTATTCAGAGAAATCAATGCCTAAACCTTGCTTTGAAATCATGGATTTCTAATTCAATAAATTCTTCCATTACTTCTATGTGCTGTGATATCAATTTTCATTTCTAGCCGTGGCATTTGAAGCTGACAGATGATCAATTTTGAATGATTGATTTTCAACTAAACCCTTATTATATTCAAAATTAGAGCAAAGATCTAATACGATTGGCTTATTTATAACAACTTAGCAACTCTTTAAACATGATGTCATAATCTCATCATCTTGATTGACTGACAACTCTAGAACATGGCGCAAAAGAAAACCTTATATTTTACCTCAGTCTTACTCTGGTTTCCTTCATCGACTATGCAGCTGTGTGATCTCTTTGTCACTGAGAGTTATCTTTAACTTTGGTTCTTTTCTGAGACTTAACGGCCACCACATGATCAAAATCTCGATCAATGTTCATCTATTAATCACTGATTGAAATCTCTTAACTCATGTTCCTTTTGAGACTCCGCAACTAAGGCTTCAAATAACTCTGGCTTAAACCTTTGGTTCCTTTTAGAGATTTCACGACTGTGCAAAATCAAAGTTTCTTTAAGAATTAATTAAATCTGAGTTTCTTTTGAGATTACATGACCATCGCTAGATCTTCCTTTAATTGGATGGTCCATGTGTAATCTCATATCCTTTCTGTACTTTCACTTTTTTATTTGAGACTTTGTGATTTCCCTTTGATCAAATTTTAATCTAATGGTTCACGTGTAATCTCCTTTGATTTATTTTTAATTGTAGTTTACTCTGAGACTTTGCGACTTAAAGTATCTCTAAGTCATAGAAATAATTTATTAATCTCTGGTTTGCATTAAGACTTCATGACTAACTCAGATCTCTGAAAGACTTAGACACATGTTCAAATTTGAATCATCATCATTGAATTGCTGAACCCTTTTTGAATTGTTGACTTTTGAAAGTGACTTCGTGCTATCCATTCATTATTTTCTATTTCATGGTTTAGATATTCTCACTGCAAACTTCACTTAAGCTTTACTCAGCTCTTATTCAACCATAGTTCTTATTGAGACTTCATGACTCACTGAATCTCATTGTCACTAAAAGAAATATCTTACTCAAGATTTCTTTCAAGTTTGAACACTAGCCATTAGATATTGATTTCATTTGATGATAGTCACTATACCTGTTAATCTTTCATTCATCTGAAATTTATCTCACAAATTTACACTGGCCATAGGATCAACCTTACATTTGATGGTAGTCGCTTTATCTCACTACCTTTAACTTAACCCTTTCTTTCAAAATATATCTCGCGACTAAAGGCTTTTAACTCATCTCTTAACCTTGGTTTATTTGTGAGACACCGCGACTATGTGAATTTGAAGTTGCTTTAAGATTCCTTAACTGAAGAGTTTACTCTAAGACTTCATGACCACCGCAAGATTATCTCTCAGATCAATAGTTATCACTTAATCTCATATCTTTTGACTTAACTCTTATTTCTCTTCACAATCACGCGACTACCTAAGAATGTCAAACCCTTTTTACACACTGATTAGCTTTCGAGACTGCTTGACTAAATGATCTCAAAGTCGCTAAAGGATATTTCTAACTCTGGGTTTTCAAAGAGACTTTCCACACACCACAAGATCATGATCTTCATCAACAGCTCGCGTGAAATCTCATTAGCACTAGAAGCATACTCTTTTCTTATGGTGATAACACTACTAAATCATTTCGCTAAGTCTCAAAAAGAAATGGAATATTCTCAAGGTTTAAAGAGACATCGTGAACATGTAAAATAAGAAAATAGGCACATGACTTAAGTGACTTGGTTTTTTCTAAAAAAGTAACTGCAAAATAGAAGCAACTTTGAAGAACTAGGGGTTTCTCTTGTATATGCATGAAAATTTGACCTAGGACTTAGGGTTTTACATTCTTCTCTGATTTTTAGGTTTGAAGACCATTATTATGAAGATGGATTTTGAGAGAATTGGACAAAAATTTGACACTTATGCAGGAAACTGACTAAGAATTCAAAAAATTTACTAGAAATTTTGTACTTTCATAACCTGTTCCAATATTAAGCGACTACCCTTGATTTTATTTTGATCTGATGGCTTGCGTTGAATCTCCCAATCTTTAGCTTTAACTCCAGTCTATTAGGAGATCACATGACTAAAGGCTATCTCTAATTCACTGAGAGTTTAGCTCAACCTTGGGTTTACTCTAAGATTTCATGCATGCCAAAGATCTCCTTAACCACTTATACACGTGTCTCAATCTAAGCATACTATCTCTTGATCATTGAATGCTTTATGACTTTTTGACTTCTTTTAGTGATTCAGCGCTAGCCACAAGATTTAATCATAATGTGTTGTCCAGATGTAATCTCATCAACTTGAATTGGCCTTGACTTAACCATAACTAACCATGGTTCTTCTAGACACTTAGCGACTAAGAAAACTCAAAGTTGCTGAATGATTTCTTTAAATTAGGTTCTACTCAGAGACTAAATGCCAACCCTCAATTTTTATTTCAATCAACGGTTAGCGTTAAGTCTCACAAGATTTTTTTACCTCATCAAATCCTTCCAAGATCATACGGTAACCCTTGTTTTCACTTTAATCTAATGGTCTACGTTGAATCTTGAGACTTATCACTTAACTACTCTTTCATTCCATGAATAAACACTATCCACAAGATCAACCAAGCATCTATGGTCCTCACTTGATCTCATAAGATTTTACTCAACCCTTCTTGCGTTCATAGATCTCACGACTAAGAAAAAGAAACAACCATGATTTTACCTTGGTAATTTTGTGAGATTGCATGACTGAATGAACTCTAAGTTTCCAGATGATTTACAAACTCAGGAGTTTATTTAGAGATCAAGTGCAAGCCACATGATCAATTCAAAGATATAACAAGATCAATGACTATCTCTTAATCACTGAAGGTCACCCTGAATTTAGAAATTTTTTAGAGATCATGTGCTAGCCGCTTATCTTAGGGAAGATCAATGGTTACCTCTTAATCTTTGAATCTCTTACTTAACTCTAATTTCTTATAGAGATTAGGCAACAAAGAAAAATGAACTCTGTCCTGACCTCGGGTGTATTAAGCGATTACGCGACTAAGAAAATCTCCAAGTCAGTGAGTAATTCTTGTAGCTTGAGTTTGATCATGATATTTGGCACAATCCATACGATCAAAACTTAATCCATGGTTGTCAATAAGTCTTTGGATCTTAGATCCATCTTCACAATCATCTTGTGATTATGTGCCAATTGCATGATCAAACCAAGATCAACTACTATCGCTAATGATGAACTATAATTGATTGAATGTTTGAAGATGTTAAGTTGATGATCACCAAGACATAAACATTTAATGCAATATATTAAATTAGTTAATGTATTGTATTGTATTGTCATTGATGTCAACTTGATATAATCTATATGGTCATGGACATACTGCCAAAGACTTCAAAGAACCGATGAATCAAAGGCTATGCTATCAGTAATGTATAAAAGTTAAGTATTCACAAAGTGACTGTATACACTGACAGAGTGCACACCAATGGATAGAGTAAGAGAGAAAAGTCACAGTGTTACTTGATGAGAAAATGCACGGCATTACTGATGAGCAAAGTCACAGTCTTACCTAATGAGAAAAGTACATTGTAACTCAATAGATAGAATTACAGTGTTGCTTGATGGACAGAGATCTCAAAGTCAACTGAAGTCACACCAAAAAAATATTTAGTTGTCACCGACAACTAACTGAAGTATTGAGAAAGAGAATAGAGAGTCCAGAAAATGACAAAATTCTTAGTTGTCAAAAGATAAAAATTGAATTAATTGATACTTATGATTGTTTTAATCAACAAGATAAAGATGGAAATAAGTAAAGGATTTAAAGCTGCTTTGTCCAATTGGAAAGAAGATCTCTACGATATAAAACTAGAGTTTTTCTTTAAATCTAATTGGTGAGAATTGTGGATCACGCCAAGATCAAAGAAAGCCAAGAAATGGTGAAATCATGTCTATAAAGAGACAACCTAATTTATTACAAAGGTGGTGAAGGGGAGTGACAAGAGAATAGATGCTGAATAGATTCTGAAAGAGAAGAAAGTCTTTGTTTAGACATGATCAATCAAGCTAAGGAAAGAGCTAAATACTGCAGACACCGATGAACCGTGATACAACATCATAGAGTAGAAAAGTGTGGAGCAAAGGTATTGAATTGATAAACATTGATTAGAAAGGTAATGCACTTTTAATAGATCTGAAAATCTACAATTCAAGTTGTATATGTGAACAACTCAATTTACTATTTCATTTTAACCATTGAAGCATCAAGTCTCTTAATCCAGTAGGACTTAAAAGTCTTTTGTAATTGAGATACATCCCAAGGAGTATCAAAAAGTTTGATCATACAAAGTAGCATTGGATATTCCTTATACCTATTGACAGGCCAAGTGAGTGTTTGATCAAGGATGGTAGCATTAGATGTCAGATACTAAGTGACAAACTATTCTTTAAATCCTCTAACAATGTCACACCTAACAGTGTGTTTGTAACCTTTAACAGGGTTGGATCTTAACCAAGCTCACTTCAAAAGAGTTAAAATTTGGGGTACAGGTCCCAGTGGTTTTTCCCTTAATAGGGTTTCCATATTTAAAATCCATCTGTCATGTGTGTATGAGTCATTACTTTAGTATTTTACATTTCACATAAGTAAATCTAGATTGACCAGTATACACTAGTTATTTACTGTGTTTCGGTAAATAGAAAGACTGCTTATTGGTAAACATATAGTAGAAGGTTTTTCAAAGCATTGTAAAAATTAGTTATTTGATATAAGTATTTCAAGGAATTCATCTTACAGGACTAAAGATAACTAGAGGTATAATTTTGTGGTACTAAGTTTGAAGGGTTGATTTAAGGATTAAAATTTGAGGCCATGGATTCACTCCCCCCTCTCAGTTATTACTAACAATTGGTATCGGAGCTCCTGTGCTTATAAGGAAGGTTTCAAGACCTAAGCTAAAGCTGACAAGATGAATAGACGAGATGTACCTAGGTTGAACAAAGACAACTTTGCTTCATGGCAAAGAAGGATAAGACTCCACCTATCAGGTATTGGAAATGATTTTACTCAATACTTAGATACTGAATATGTGTTGCCCATAGGAGCACCCACAGTTGAAAAAATGAGACAGAATCAAGAGCACAAATGCATGATGATAGAACTTTCTTCCTCACTCTCCGATGCTGAATTTAAAGATGTCAAAGCATGCACAACTGCAAGGTAGTTGTGGGACAAATTGAAGCTTGTACATGGTGTTGATAAAAATGTTCTAAGAGCCAAGGTAGAAAGCCTTAGAGGAAAGTTTGATGATCTTAGAATGAAAGAACTTGAGAACATCACACAGTACAACACAAGAATCAAAGAGGTAGTCAATGCTATCTGAGGAGTTGGAGGTGTACTAGATGAAGATACAATTGTAAGTAAAATTCTAAAAACCTTATTGTCTACTTATGCTATTAGAGTATCCACCATACAAGAAATGAGAGCAGTAGAAAATAGCAATGTTACTCTAGACAGTTTGATTGGAAGACTGATTTCATTTGAGATGAATAAATTTGATAATAGTGTCTTACCAAACATAGAGTCTACATTCAAATCTTTTTTAATAATAAGTAAATCAAGTCATAAACACACTATGAGAAAAGATGGTGAATAGTGAAAGTGAAGAAGAACATCTTGATAAAATTGAAGCACTTATGGCTAGAAGAATGCAGAGAGGCAAAGGTAAATACAAAGGTAAATTACCACTTGTTTGTTTTAATTGTAAAGAGATTGGACACTTTGCTGCAAGATGTTCTAACATAAGAAAAGATGACAGAAGTAATGACATGTCATTTGAAAAGAAGTATGAAAGAGGTGATAACCAAGATTACCGAAGCAACTAAAAATCAGAAAGAAGAGATACCCGAGACTACAAGGACAAAGGAAAGAAGGCCATTTACCTAGCTAAATGCAAAGATGAAGATACTGACAATGAATCTAATGAAGACATCGAGATGGTATTTGTGGCAGTAAAAGATGATTTAGATGATGATGAAGAAAGGTATGTAGAAACTACACTCATATCTAAAGTTAGCAAAAATGATGTCTGGATCATAGATAGTGGCTGCACTCACCATATAACCAGTGAAAAACAAAAGTTTGAGACTTTTGAATACTATAATGGTGGTTTAGTAAGAATGGGTAATGTTACACCTTATCTAGTTGAAGCTAAGGTAACTATAATGTTGAATAACCTGATAAAATGTGAAAATGCTTATAGGGTGAAAGGATTGAATTAAAATATATTAAGTATTTCTCAGGTTAATAATTCAGGTCACAGAGTAGCATTTGAAAATAAGAAGGAAAAGATCTTCAATAAATTAGGAAGTCTGATTGGTACTAGTGAGCAGACAAAAGGTAACTTCTTCTATTTGAATGATACTGACACCACTTAATTAATGGCTATAAATGAAGATATATGGTTGTGGCACAAAATATTTTGTCATGTAAACTTTAACAACATGATAAAGATAAGAAGAAAGAGAAATGTAAGAGGCTTACAACTGATGATTAAGCCAGACAATATCATGTGCAAAATTTGTCAAAAAGGTAAGATGACAATGTCCAGTTTATAAAGCAAAACCCATACATCTGATGCCATTCTAGAATTATTCCATACTAATCTATGTGGACCCATGAGAACAAAGAGTTATTATGGTGATAGATATTTTATTCTCTTTGTTGATGATTACTCTAGAATGATGACAATAATATTTCTAAAAGATAAATCTAAACCATTCAAGATATTTAACTGGTACAAAGCAATGGTAGAAAAACAAAGTGGTATAGAATTGAAATGATTAAGATTAGATAGAGGAGGGGAATTTATTTTAGTTGAACTCACTAACTTTTGCAATGAGCATGGAATCAAAAGATAGGTCTCTGCACCAAGAACACCACAGAAAAATGGAATTGCTGAAAGAAAGAATAGATCCATTGTTAATTGTGCAAGGACACTGATGATAGAGAAAGGCATCACCCAAATCTTCTAGAGGGAAGCTATCAGTACTATTGTTTACACATTGAACATAGTAAAATTGAAGAAAGACACCAAGAAGACACTCTATGAGCTATGATATAGTTACACAACCAATGTGAGTTACTTCAAAATTTTTGGTAGTCAATGTTATATCTTAAAAGATGAAAGAAATGTAAATATTGAATCCAAAAGTGATGAAGGAATCTTTCTAGGGTATTCCACCAAGAGCAAGGCTTATAAGTGTCTAAATAAAGCCTCTAACAAAATTGTTGAAAGTGCAAATATAAAGATAGATAAATTTGCAGAAAAGAATGAAAAGGAAAGTACAAAAGAACCAAAGGACTATAACAGGTTTGTTTACAATGAAGAACCTGACACTCTACCTAAGAAACAATGTATAGCTCCCGAGCAATAGATTATTGCACCCGAGCATCATGTTGCAAATACCAAAAATTAGGATATTGCTCAAGATGATGCACCAAGTGATGAAGATCAAAATGAAGGAAAAAATGATGGTCAAGATGATAGACAAAGATTTGAACTTGTAATTGCCAGATATGTCAGAAGGAACCATCCATAGAACTAGATCATTGGAGATAAGAAGGCTGGTATGAGAACCAAAAGTAAGTATCCAAACATAAGATGCCTTATTTGTGATTTTGAACCAAAATCTATCAATGCTGGACTTGAAAATGATGAATGGATTACTGCTATGAATGAAGAAATTGAGCAGATTGAGAAAAAAAAGACATGGACACTTGTACCAAGACCAGATGACAAGAATGTCATTGGTACAAAATGGATATTTAGGAATAAATTGAATGAGAATGGAGAAGTCACCAAAAACAAAGCAATAGTAGTATGCAAAGGGTATGCAAAAGAAGAAGGGATTGACTATGAAGAAACCTTTGCACCCATTGATAGGCTAGAAGGCATGATAATATTACTTGCTTATGCTACATATAAAGGATTCAAGGTATACCAAATGGATGTCAATTCTTCATCCCTAAATAGAATACTTGAGGAAGAGGTATACATTGAACAACTAGAAGGGTGTGTTGATCTAGACAAGAGGAACATGGTATGTAGACTACAAAAAGCCTTGTATGGATTGAAACAAGCACCTCGAGCCTAGTATGAAAGACTTCAATCCTATCTTATAAGTATTGGATTTATACGAACTATTGAAAACAATTATCTCTATTTGAAAGAAGATGTTGATGCTAAAATTTTGATTTCTGAAATATTTATTGATGACATCATATTTGGAGGCAATGATATGTTATGCAAATCATTTGCAAATGAAATGAACAAAGAGCTTGAGATGTCTATTTTTGGAGAGATCAAGTTCTTTCTTGGTCTATAAATAATGCAACAAGATGAAGGTATTTTCATTACACAATCCAAGTACATCAAGGAAGTGCTAAAAACATTCAACATGGAAGATTCCAAGCCACTTGGAACACCGATGAAAATTGGATGTAAGGTGAAAAAAGAGGAAAAGTCATCAGAGGTAAATAAGACTTTATAGAGATCAATGATTGGTAAACTCATGTATATTGTACATACTAGACTAGATATTGCACATGCAGTAGGAATAGTTGCAAGATTTTCTGCTAATCCTAGGGAATCACATATGACTGCTATGAAAAGAATCCTAAGATATATGAAGAATACTAAGGACTATGGATTATGGTATAGAAGAAAAGGAATTTTTGAAATTAAGGTCTTTACCGATACTGATTGGGCTAGAAATATAGATGACTGATAGAGCACAATTGGAGGAGCATTCTTTATGGGTGACAAACTTGTCACATGGATTAGCAAGAAGCAAGGATGCATCTCTTAGTCTACTATAGAAGTAGAGTATGTTGTTGCTGCTGCTGCAAACTACTCAAATATTATATAGATAAAATAATTACTGGAAGGTATGCATATGAAAATTCTTGAACCAGTAATTATCTATTGTGACAATACCAGTGCAATAAACATTTCCAAGAATCTAGTCATGCATGCTAATACAGAGCATATTGCTATCAAGTATCATTATTTAAGAGAACAAGTTCAAGAAAAAGAGGTGATACTTGAGTATGTGCAATCAAAGGAACAATTAGTTGATATCTTCACCAAGCCATTTCCCAAGGATGTGTTTGAATACTTGAGAAAGAAACTAGGGTTTAGACCCTTGTCTACTGGTTAGTAAAATGACTAGAAGGCTGCATCAGCCTACATATTATCATAATATCATTCATGTTGATGCAAGCAAAGATATAGAATTCAAAGATACATCTATACACAACAAGGTATTTATCTACTCCTAGCACCAGAATTGGTGTATTGCTGATGGATTGGGAAATTCAAGGAGTATATTATGGATAAAAAGGATTTGTTTGGCACTACTATCAAAATATTTGTTTGGCATTGTTGTCAAAGGGAGATATTATATCCATTATCACATCAGGGAGATCATATTAAGGAGAGATTATATCCAAAGGGAGATATGTGACCATAATGGGAGAGTACATACAAAAGGAGAGAATTGCTGACAAAAGACATCAAAAGAAAAGAGAATAGTCAAAGGGAGAGAGTTTGATGTACAAGAGGATAACAAATCACATCAGAAGAAGAAAGATTCTACATCTATCTAGTGAAGGGATTGAAGACAGAGAGAAAGCTGCAAGAATCAAATCTAAGCTTATATACGCTTACCGAGGACTAGATATTTGTATCGATTATAGTGCATAAGATTGGTAGTTTGATGAATTTCAACTATTATATTTCATAATATATTAGTGATAATATAGTGTGATAATGTTGTGTGTTCCCATTAATGCCGAAGGGAGAGATTGATGAACTATAATTGATTGAACATTTGAAGATGTTAAGTTGATGATCACCAAGACATAGAAAGTTAATGCAAGACAATAAATCAGTTAATGTATTGTATTGTCATTCATGTCAACTTGATATAATCTGTATGGTCATGGACATACTGCCAAAGAATTCAAAGAACTGATGAATCAAAGGCTATGCTATCAGTAATGCATAAAATTTAAGTATTCACAATGCGATTGTATACACCAACAAAGTGCACACCGGTGGATAGAGTAAGAGAGAAAAGTCACAGTGTTACCCGATGAGAAAAGCATAATGTAACCTGAAAAAAAGAATTATAGTGTTGCCTAACGGATGGAGATCCCGAAGTCAACTAAAGTCACACCAATGGAACAGTTAGTTTTCATTGACAACTAACTAAAGTATTGACCAATAGAACAGAGAGTCTAGAAAATGACAAAATGCTTAGCTGTCAAGAGCTAAAAATAGACTTAACTGATACTTATCATTGTTTTAATCAACAAGATAAAGCCAGAGATAAGGAAAGGATTTAAAGCTTCTTTGTCTAGTTGGCAAGAGGATCTCTACGAGATAAAACAAGAGTTTTTCTTTAAATCTAATTGGTGAGAATTGTGGATCATGCCAAGATCAAAGAAAGCCAAGAAATAGTGAAATAATGTCTATAAAGAGACAACCTAATTCATTATGAAGGTGGTGAAGGGGAGTGACAAAAGAATAGATGCTTAAGAGATTCTGAAGGAGAAGAAAGTCTTTGTTCAGACCTGATCAATCAAGCTAAGGAAAGAGCTAAATACTGCAGACATTGATGAATAGTGATACAACATCACAGAGTAGAAAAGTGTGGAGCAAAGGTATTGAATTGATAAACATTGATCAGAAAGGTAATGCACTTACAATAGATCTGAAAATCTGCAATTCAAGTTGTATATGTGAATAGAGCAATTTACTATTTTAGTTTAACCATTGAAGCATCAAGTCTCTTAATCCAGTAGGAATTAAATGTCTTTTGTAATTGAGATACATCCCAAGGAGTATCAAAAAGTTTGATCATACAAAGTAGCATTGGATATGCCCGATACCTATTGACAGGCCAAGTGAGTGTTTGATCAAGGATGGTAGCATTAGATGCCAGATACTAAGTGAAAAAATATTCTTTAAATCCTCTAACAATGTCACACCTAACAGTGTGTTTGTAACCTTTAATAGGGTTGGCTCTTAACTGAGATCACTTCAAAAGAGTGAAAATTTGGGGTACCGGTCCCAGTGGTTTTTCCCTTAATAGGGTTTCCACCTTAAAAATCCATTTGTCATGTGTCTGAGTCATTACTTTATTATTTTTCATTTCACATATGTAAATCTAGATTGATCGGTATACACTAGTTATTTACTGTGTTTCAGTAAATAGAAAGACTGCTTATCGGTAAACATACAGTAGAAGATTTTGCAAAGCATTCCGACAAGTAGTTATTTGATATAAGTATTTCAAGGCATTCATCTTATAGGACTGAAGATAACTAGAGGTATAATTTTATGGAACTAAGTTTGAAGGGTTGATTTACGGATTAAAATTTGAGGCCACTAATTCACCCCCTTGACAGTTATTACTAATAGGTAAGTCTCTGAATGACTTAAAGAATATTATTTTCTTCTTGAGACTGCATGGCTAAAGCTTGCACTAATTCTCCAAATGATTTGGAATATTTTGTTTTGCTTGCGAGATCAGGAAATAAAGGCAAAGACTTAAAAGCACATGACATATAAATTACTTAAGTTATTTCAACAAAAGTAACTTCAAAATAGAACACGACTATGAGGAACTAGGGTTTTTGCATGCAAAGGGTACAAATGACTTAGGGGTTATGGTTTTACACCATTTTGATTTCCATTGATTGGATAGTCTTGGTCATTAGATATATCATTTCTATTATCATTCTTTCTGTTTGGGCATCGTGCAGAAAAATAGAAAATCTCTTTACAGTGAAACCATATCAAAGGTAGTTTACCTTTATATCTCCCTTTATCTCCATGCAATATTCTAACCATAAAAGCTTCAAGTTCATCAAGTTCCTTGTCATCACTATCACTATCACTTTTATTTTTTTATTATGTCTTTTCTACTAGATTTACCAATTTTCAAAGTAGCATAAATGCAGACTCCATAGATGGTAACATACAGTTGTCAAAATCATTTATCTCAAAAGAAATAGGCAATAGAATTCTAAGAATCTTACTCACAATTATGTCTTCATCAATGGTTCCACCAGATCCTCAAATAGCATTTACAACTTCTTTAAGTTAGTTATTGTACTATGTTTTGTTTTCTACTTCCTTCATTCGCATGTCATCAAACTTTCCACGAAGACTTTCAGCTTTGGCTCTCGGTACATTTACATCTCCTCCATAAACTAGTGTAAGCTAGTCCCACATCTATTTGGAAGTTGTACATGTCTTGATGTCCTCAAATTCTAAATATGTAAGTGAAGAAACAATCTCCACCATGATAAGGTTATGTTCATGTTTCTCTTTCATCTGAGTTACTGTCAAAGGTCCAGTAGGTAGAATGAATTCATAGTCAAGATAATCTTCAATGTGGTGCAGGAGCACCTAGGCTAAATCCCATTTTCAATTTTGGTTGTGTCTTGTACTAACCCTATGAAATTTAGGTGTAGTTTTTTAGACCTTAGAAGGTCTTATGAGTGTGTACCTAGGTGGATTTGACTAGGATCAATCCAACCTAGTTGATTGTTGTTTTGATAGTGTTTAGTGCTAGAAGCATAAAAAGTGGGAATTTGGGTCTAGAAGCCTTCAAGGATTAGGAAGGATTTGAAATGTGCCTAAAATGGCCTATATGATGTTTCAACATCATTTCATAAATTTTGGAGTTCATTAGGTTATGATTTAGGCAAAAATGCAAAAGTTGCTAACATGTTGTCATGACAACATTTGCAACTTTGCAAAGTTGCATGAAAACATTGGCAAGAAAACATTTGTTTCATTGGTTGAGGCTTGGTAGTTATTGTAACTGCCTAAAAAGATGGGAAAATCATATTAAACCATGAGGAGGCCCATTTCCCGAGGTTAGTTGATGTAAGAAAGATTTTAAATTTGAAAGAAGTTGCTCTATTATTGGTTTTTGTTCACAGTTGCCTACTTTTGTGAGTTAGTGTTTGTAGATGGATTGAATAGAAATACATTGTGTTGTATTTGTGTATTAGGGATAGTTACAAGCATCTTTTTTTTTATCTGAAGTTTCTAGGAGTTCATTATATTAGGTTTGTAAATTCTTTTCTAGTTTAGTAGTTTGATGGTGTTGACAGAGCAATTTTGAGCAAAATGGCTCCCCCATAGATCCAACCATGCATTCCATAATGGTCTAGAGGAATATGGTAGGGGAGCCTATGTATAGTGTAAATTGTTAGAAACACTAAGAGGGGGCGAGGGGGGGGGGG
>MU223517.1:670788-690292 GCA_018584345.1 Thuja plicata | reverse complement strand
AGATCTAATACCAATTGTTAGAAACACTGAGAGGGGGGGGGGGTGAATCAATGTTTGTCTATTTATTATATTTTAGCAACTTAAACATAAATAAAACATACATCCAATGAAGCTAAATACAAGAACACATAACACATGATATGATTATGGGGAAACCTTAATCAGAGGAAAACCCCGGTGGGAATTAGTACCCACAAATATTGCACTAGTATAATGAACCTGTTAAAGTTCCTTTTCCCTGTTAGGAGTAGTCTTTACAATCCAAGTACAATGACCCTGTTAGGAGTCTAGACCTTGTCAGGAGTCTATTAAAAAACCATTTTAAAGGTGTTTAGCTCACTGCCTGAGCTCACTACCCAATAATCCAAAGGCTACAACCTTCTGATAGTTGATATACACTATATCAAAAATTGAACTGCTGTGATGACACTTTTGTCTAATCAGTTCCATTTATGCACGGATGATATTTTTATCTTAAAGAGATTTATCTCATACTAACTTCATTATACTGCTCTTCTATGTCTTTCTCATGCATATTATTTGACACTTGTAAAATAACTTTACATTACATACTTATATGTTCATGCCCGAATAAACGTGACCCAAAACAAGACTTATGGTCAGCCCTAAAACATAATACACAATGCTTCCAAACTAATTGGATTAAGTGTGTTTACAACATTACTAAAGAAATTATTAAAAACATATAATCAAAGGTGCTTGGCCTTTACATAAAAAAATAATTCATGCTGATCAAAACACTAGTCGGCTTTCATACTCTGTCTTCTGGACTACTGGTGCACTGATCTATCTGTAACTTCTCCGTACTATCATTTCATACCATGCATGTCTGGACTTAGAATGTACATGAAACATAGAACATATATCTAAACACACATACTCTGATTCTGTCACTTGTTCATGCGCTGATGTGTTGATCATTGTGTAACTTTGTCTGTCCTATTTTCCATACTTAGTCATTTTGTCTTCTAAGTTTACTTAGACAGAAACTTAGAATGAATTTGTTGCCATGATGACAACACAAAATAGGTCATGCATCCTCAAGAAGTAAACTTTCCAACATAAATATGATTGGAGGAGTTTTGACAAGCAATTTATCTATTTTTAGTGGCAAGCCCAAGGCGAGTCCTGTGCACTTGGTTAGGTGTTTGCCAGTGAACTAATGGTATTTGATTGTAGGGGTGTGATTGGAAGAATGAAACCAAGAATGTTTTTGTAAGAACAAAGGTCATATAGACACCTCCTAGGAAGATCAAGCCTTATCCAATCCATTGGGATATATTTCCAAGTAGAAATGACCAAACTACACTAGAATAGCCCTACTAGCCCTATTTTCCCTTAATTCTAGGAATCCATTGTATGGAGAACTTAGAACCATAAGACCTAAAAAATATCTCATGTCTTGGAAAAGGGTTTCAAAATATCAACTTTGTTTTTGGGGTTGTTTCAAATTATTTTGAAAGAAGTGGGAAAAACTAGTCAATTAGTGCTAGGAGTATTAGGCCTAAAAGACCAAATTCACTAAGGGTCTTGAAATTGATGGTGAAATTATTGATACCATATCCTAATGGGATCAAGTGGAGCTCAATAAGTTTTCCAAACATGGATTACACCCCCTGCAAACACTTGGACTCATCCAAGAAGGAGCATAGGAGAGTAGTGAAACTTTGTGATAGATACCCCTAGGTGAAGCACAAAGGATATCATATCTTAGAGAGGTGTTGGATAAGACCTAAGTCAGCTAAGGAAGGACTTGTAAGACCCTATAATGAAGCTAAGGGTCTTGGGAGGACTAGGAATAGTTAGTGTTCTAGTAGGTTTATGTGAGCACACTTGGGAGTTTCTATCAGATTGGTATTAGAGCCAATAATATTTGGCTTGTGGTGAATGTTTCAACTAGAAGAATTAGTAGGAGAGTCTATAATGGTGAAAATTTTAGAAATTTCCAAGAAATTGGATGATAAATAAGAAGAGAATAAGTTTCTCAAAGACATATTGGCCCAATTAGAGCGTAAATTGGACCAAGTGGAAGAAAAGACTAATGAAGTCAAGGATAAAGTTGAAGGTTAGAGTAAAGAGATAGCTTTAGATGATGAGGTCCCTGAAGCTAACCCTTTCCTTATTGAATAACCTTTCTTGAAGGCATTAAAAGCCTTAAGTGGAAAGACATTGCAAGGAGTTCCTATCTTTAGTGGAAAAATGGAACCAGAGGTAGTCCTAGATTGGATTGAAGGACATGAAAACAAATTTGAGTGTGATGGGATAACATAAGCCTAGAAGGTAAAATTGGAAAAGTAAATACTTAGAGAGTCTGCACTCAATTGGTGTAAATTCATCCAAGATGAGAGGGGGAAATAAGTAAAGAAACCCATAGCCACTTGGAAAGCTATGGTGGCCAAAATTAGAGAGGCATATGTGTAAAAAGATTATGAAATTCAATTGCATAAGAAAAGGCAAAGTTTAAGGTAAAATGAATTGGATGTCAACTTTTACATTGAGGAGTTTCATAGGTTGTGTATGAGTTCAAAGATGCCACCAACTTGCATTTAAAGTGAGGAAAATTTGAAAATGAAACAAGATACAAGAAATACTAGAATCAAAGGAAGAGGAAGAGATGGCAGAGGCCAAAGAAGTGGATATGGTGGTAGAATTTCAGAATCTAAGATTCAAGGAGAGACTAAGCTGTATGAAAAACACAAGGAAATCTCAAAAAGATGAGGATTCAATAGAGGAAGAGGCTCTAATAGTAATTGGAGATGAAGAATTAATAGCCAAGGAAGAGGTTCTTACTTTTCAACCATGAAATGCTATCATTGCAATCAAATGGGACATCCTGCCTATAGGTGTCCAGAGAAAGGTACTACTTCCCAAGGGAGTGATAAGAGAGTCCACTTTTTTCAAGAAGAATCTAGTGGTGGTAACAAACACCCTTAAATACCCCTAGAATCAAAAGAGGGAGAAAATCTGATGATAAGGAGAAAACTGATTAAAGAACCAATGAGAGAAGAAAAAAGCTAGAGAAGATCACTATTCAGATTGAAATGCAAAATGATGGGTAAAGTGTGTAAGATCATCATAGAATCAGGGTCTACTAAAAATATTGTGTCAGAGGAGGCATTTAGTAAACTCAAAATGAAGAGGATTACACATAGTAATCTATACAAGGTTACTTGGTTGAATAAAGGAAAACATGTCATTGTGAATGAACAAGCATCAGTGGATTTATCTATTGGAAGATACAAAGATAAGGTACTATGTGATGCCCTCCCTTCACCTTTTATTAGGAAGGCCATGGAAATTTTGCAAACAAGACATACATGATGGATCCAAGAATGCATATTCTTTCAAGAAAAATGGTGTGAATTTCAAAATACAGTCACTATTGGAAGAAGGAGAAATAAAGCCCACGGGCCCTAATGTTCTATTGGTGAGTGAAAAGGAGTTCCTAGAAGATCTAGAAGAAGGAAGGGAGTAGGATATGCTTTGGTTTTGAAGCCAAAGGAAGAATATGAAGAGAAGACAATCAACAAGATAGAGATTCCAATAGAAGTACAAGAGTTGCTTAAGTAGTACAAAGACATTGTAAGTGATGGAAAACTATAAAGCCTACCCCCTAAGAGAGATATTAGCCACCAAATAGACTTCATTCCTAGAGCTTCCCTACCTAATAAATTTGTCTATAAGATGACCCCTCAAAAAAATGAGGAAATTGCCAAGCAAATTCAAGAGCTCCTAAACCAAGGCTTCATTAGAAAAAGTATAAGCCCATGTGTTGTTCCCACTTTCTTAGCACCCAAAAAGGGAGGAACTAGGAGGCTATGCACTAATTCTAGATCCATTAACAAAGTCACCATTAGGTATATATTCCCTATCCCTAGGAAAACAAACATAATGGACTATTTAGGAGGAGAAAAGTACTTTACTAAGATTGACCTAAATAGTGGTTATCATCAAATTAGGGTCAAGGAGGGAGATGAATGGAAGACTACCTTCAAAACTACATTAGGTTTATATGAATGGATTGTGATTCCATTTGGGATATCAAATACCCCATCCACATTCATGAGGCTAATGAACTAAGTTCTCAAGGACTAGATTGGTAAGTTTGTTGTAGTGTATTTGGATGATATCCTAATATTTTGTAGGACTAAATAAGAAAATCTAAGGCATCTGCAAATTGTGTTTAAGAGACTACATGAAGAAAGGATAATGATAAATCTAGATAAGTGTGAGTTCTTAAAGCAAGAGCTAGTGTATCTTGGTTTTATGTTGTCTCAAGGAAAACTTAAGATGGATCAAGCAAGGTAGAAGCCATCATCAACTGGTGTACTCCCAAACTGCAATAGAGGTAACAAGCTTTCAGGGCTTAGCTCAATACTATAGGAAATTTATTAAGTAGTTTAGTGCAATTTGTGATCCTATGTTGGATACCATAAAAGGTGGGATAAAGAACAAATCTGTATGTAATGAGAAAGATAACCAAGGATTTGAGTTGTTGAAGAAGAAGACTTCCACTCAACCTATCTTAACACTACCAAGTTTTGAGAGACTCTTCATAGTTGAGTGTGATCTTAACAATGTTGTTTTTGGGGCTGTCTTAAGCCAAGAAGGAAGACCAGTGGCTTTTCACAGTGAGAAGCTCAGTGATGCAAAGAGGAATTATTCTTCCTATGACTTAGAGATGTAATCTCTAGTCCAAGAACTAAGGAAATGGAGGAACTATTTTCTTCCCAAGGAATTTGTTGTGTATTCAAACAACCAAGCACTTAGTTTTTTGAAATCCCAATACCAAATCAATCACAAACACATGAAATGGGTGGAGTAGTTGTAGGCTTACACCTTCAACAAAAATCATAAAAATGGATTGTAGAACAAAGTAGATGATGCACTTAGTAGAGGACTTCTGATAGTACAAGAAGTACAATTGCAGAGCATAGGCATTGAGAGATTCAAGGACTTGTATGCAAAAGATGGAGACTTTGTAGAGATATACAAGGTATGTAAAGAACACAAAAATAATTTCCATGGAGATTTTTATGATTATACATTACAGAGTGATTTTTTATTTAAGGGAAGTCAATTATGTGTCCCTAGGGGATCAATTAGGGAAAATTTGATTCAAGAGAAGCATAATGGGCACTTAGTGGTCACTTTGGAGTCAATAAGACCCAAGAGTTAGTGCAGAGGTTTTATTTTTAGCCTAGAACGAGTCTAGACATTAGAAAGTATGTGGAGTGTTGTGTAGTGTGTCACAAAGCCAAGGGCAGATCCTCCAATGCAGGCCTTTATCAACCTCTCCCCATTCCAAGTATACTTTGGGAATGCTTGAGTATGGATTTTGTTGTAGGATTTCCAAGGACCAAACAAGGATTTGATAGTATTTATGTCATAGTAGACAAATTATGAAAAATGACATATTTTGTCCCTTGTAAAACCATACATGTTACTTGTCACATTACACATCTTTTCTTCAAGGAGGTGGTGAGAATCCATGGGTTATCCTTAAGCATAGCTTCAGATAGGGACACAAAATTCATGAGTCACTTTTGGAAGACACTATAGAAAAAATTAGGAACCAATTTATCAAATTGTGGTGGTAAATAGAATTCTAGGGAACCTCTTGAGGTGTCTCACTAAGGAGTATGGTCAAGCTTGGGACCAACTATTAGGATGGGCAGAATATTCATACAGTGGTGCAATCAATAGAACCATTGGAAGGAGTCCCTTTGAAGTTGTCTATGGACTACACCCTAGAGGGATATTTGAACTCAGAGAGTTAAAGGATGGAGCTAAAGGGAGTGGTTATGTAGAATAATTTGCACACTCCGTGAAAGAGGTATATGAATCCGTGAGAAAGACTTTGACAGAGAACAATGAAAATATTAAGAAGAAGGTGGATGAAAGGAAGAAGGAAGTACAATTATAGGTGGGGGACCTTGCAATGATCCATTTGAACAAGGAAAGGTTATAAAAGGGAGTGGCAAACAAGTTACAGATGAGGAGATTAGGGCCATGTACTATTTTGGCCAAATATGGAAACAATGCTTATAAATTTGAGCTCCTTGAGGATATTGGTTTGTCTCCAGTCTTTAATGTTGTAGATTTGGTCCTTTATAAGGAGCCTACTCCATATCTAGATCAAAGCCTTACTGAGGTAATATAGGAAGTGGAAGACCTGAACTTAACCCCTACACCTTCCAAGCAAGAAGGGAAAGTGCTTGATTCCATAGCCTACAAGAAGACTAGACAGAGGACTTACTATGACAATCTAATAAAGTGGCATGGCCAAGGGGATGTAGAGGCCACTTGGATCAAAGAGATAGAGTTTAAGAAGTTGGGAATTGATACCACCTTGCTTAATCCAAGGGTGGATTGAAATCTTTTTGTTTGGGGAGTATGGTTTAGGAGTACCTAGGCTAACTCCCATTTTTAATTTTTTTTGTGGCTTGTACTAACCCTAGCCAAGTCAGGTGTAGTTTTTTAGACCTTAGAAGGTCTTGTGAATTTGTACCTAGGTGCATTTGACTAGGATCAATCCAACCTAGTTGATTGTTGTTTTGATAGTGTTTAGTGCTAGAAGCATAAAAGTGGGAAATTGGGTCTAAAAGCCTTCAAGGATTAGGAAGTATTTGAAATGTGCCTAAAATTTCCTATATGATGTTTCTACATCATTTCATAAAGGTTGGAGGTCATTAGGTTATGATTTAAGAAAAAATGCAAAAGTTGCCAAAATGTTGTCATGACAACATTTGTAACTTTGCAAAGTTGCATGACAACATTGGCAAGAAAAGATTCCTTTAGTTGGTTAAGGATTGGTAGTTATTGTAACTACCTAAACATGGGTAAATCATATTAAACCATGAGGAGGCCCATTTCCCGAGGTTAGCTGATGTAAGAAAGATTTTGAATTTGAAAGAAGTTGCTTTGTTATTGGTTTTTGTTCACAGTTGCCTAATTTTGTGAGTTAGTGTTTGTAGATGGATTGAATAGTAAGATAGTCTTTTGTATTCATGTAGTAGGGATAGTTACAAGCATTTTTTTTATCTAAATTTTCTAGGAGTTTATTAGATTAGGTTTGTAAACTCGTTTCTAGTTTAGCAGTTTGCTGGTGTTGACAAATTAGTTTTTAGAAGGCTCCCCCATAGAATCCAACCTTTCATTCCATAATGGTCTGGAGGAATATGGAGGAGTTCTGAGAAGCAATTTAGCTATTTTTAGTGGCAATCCGTAGGCGAGTCTAGTGCACCTTGTTAGGTGTTTTCCAGTGAACTAGTGGTATTTGATTGTAGGGGTGTGATTGGAAGAATGAAAACAATCATGGTTTTGTATGCATAGAGGTCATATATACACCTCCTAGGAAGATCAGGCCTTATCCAATCCATTGGGATACATTTCCAATTAGAAATCACCAAACTACACCAGAATAGCCCTATTTTCCCTTAATTCTAGGAATCTATTGTATGGAGACATTAGAACCCTAATACCTAAAAAATATCTCATGTCTCAGAAAAGGGTGTCAAAATATCAACTTTTTTTTTAGGGTTGTTTGGGATTACTATGAAAGAAGTGGGAAAAACTAGTCAATTAGGGCTAGAAGGAGTATTAGGCCTAAAAGACCAAATCCAGTAAGGGTCTTGAAATCAATTGTGAAATTATTGATACCCTATCCTAATGGGATCAAGTGGATCTCAGGAATTTTTCCAAACATGGATTACACCCCCTACAAACACTTGTTAAAAGGAAGAGACCAAAAGGCACTTGGATTCATCCAAGAAGGAGCACAGGAGAGTAGTGAAACTTGTTGATAGATACCCCTAGGTGAAGCACAAAGGATATCATTTTTTAGAGAGGTGTTGGAGAATTCTTAAGTTAGCTAAGGAAGGAATTGGAAGACCCTAGAAAGAATCTAAGGGTCTTGGGAGGACTAGGAACAGTTAGTGTCCTAGTAGGCTTGTACGAGGACACTTGGGAGTTTCTATCACGATATTGCTTCCAATTCCTAATAGATATAATCTTATTCTTCTTTTCCATGTTGGTAAGTTCTCCCTATTCATCTTAGGCACATCTCTCTTATAAATCTTTTAATCTTTAGCTTAAGTCCTTCAAAAATTTCTTCTAAGCATTGTCTGCTCTCTGATAAGAACAATATGCTCTGATACTAATTGTTATAATAACTGAGGGGGGAGGGGGGGTGAATCAGTTAGAATCAATATCCTCACAAGTTATCCTATAGTCCCAAATTTCTTTAGATGTATACCAAAACAAATTTACACATATAATTCAACTCAGTGAAAATGTATTCTGTAATCTCAAACCTTAATCAATAGTGCTTGCCAAGTATCAGTAAATTAATATTGTGATTACTGATCTAGGTCAATGAATTAAAGTGTAAAGTAAAATAAAAATCCACAATATTCATGCAAATTGACACAGATTTTTAATGTGGAAACCCTGCTAAGGGAAAAACCACCTGGGACCAGTAACCCAAAATATTTTCACTCCTCTGAAGTGAGATCAGTGAAGTGCCAGCCCTGTTCTGATTAAGTAAAAATAGGTTTTACAAGGACCCGAAACCTTTACAAAAAAACAAAGAGTACAACAGGTTTTACAAGGACCTGCAACCTAGAATTTAAAGATAAACAGTTTTAAAATATAAACAGCTATGCCAAAGCATCAAAATAGGAAGGAACAACAAAACATCGATTTGAACAGAAAAATTCCCAAAGAGACAATAGAAGACAGTAGGGATAGAAAAAAACCCAACCAAGAGCACAGAAAGAATAGCTACATCTCTTTAACCATCTCCTCAGCTTCGAGGACCATGATTTGCATGTTATTGGCCGAAGTTTTCAGCTCCTCTGTTTCTTTGTCCTCCTTTGGAATCTTTTTCTTAGCGCTGGCTCTGGTTTGCGATCCCAGTCCCGTCTTCTCCACTATACTGCTGTCTTTTTACTTATTAATCATTTCCAGTTTGTCCATAAGAATTTGAGCATGACCACAGTAAGCTTTTAGGCTTATGAGACATTGTTCCCCTATTTTTTTAACAGATGCCTCCAGTCTTTTAACTTTTTTGTGCAAATTCTTCATATCTTCATCCCTGTTATCCTTATCCATCTTGTTTTTAATATGATTTATGTGTTTTTCCATGATTTCCACCTTGTTTTTAAGTGCCAGCCCTATTAAAAGTTACAATGTACACTGTTAAATGTGACATGGTTAGAGGATTTAAAACTAACAGTTATCTCTTGACCATGAATTCACTATGGGGTCAACAAGAAAACAATTGACATTCTCTAAATGTCATAATAAGGACTTCACTCTCATACTCGGTTAAGAGATTTATCTATAATAATGGTTAAATTGATACAGTAATGATCTAATTCCAATACAAATATGTTTTGCAGATATTTAGATCTATGCTAAGTACATAATACCTCTGATCAATTTGTTCATTTCAGTTCATCTCATACTTCATAAATTTTCTACTTGGTAATGCTCTTTCCTTTGTTTTCTCGGTGATGTCTGCAAAAAAATTCTCGGTTATGTCTTTGGGTAAAAGTACAAACCTATGTCACACTTTTATAAAGGAAGAGGACCACGACATGCAAACTGTTCAAATTTAAAGACATAAAAAGTGGCATTTGTAGTTAGAATTTGAGGATGATGTAAATTGATGAAATGTGTAAAAATCGATAAAGTTTATGCGTATAATTTTTATATTTTTTTTGAATAAAAATTGACATAGTTTTTTTAATTTTTGAAGTCCATTTTTCAGTTGTTGAAAACTTCTAAAAATCTGGGGTTTAGCTCCCACCAAATAAGTATATGCAAATAATGTATTTTCCCACTGATTTCAAAATATGTTATAGATAATATGTATAGCTCGTGTAGGAAACAAGAAAGATTTGTTTTCAATGTATATTTTCAATGTTATAACTCCTCAAAGTTGAACTTATCTGAAATCGATAGTTTTCATCTCCCACCAAATTTCTCCTATCAAATCTACACCATTCAGAAAAAAAATTACATATTCTTGAAGAGGACTCCCTCTTCTAGTGTTAAATATAAATTTTAATTTTTTTTATATGATTTACTATTTTTTCTTTATTTGAAGCAACATCTTCTCGAATGTTAAAATACCTACTTGTTGTATTTTGAAATTATAATATATTAGATCTAATCAAAATAATATAAACTTTATATGACAAAAGTCTTGACTCTGAGCTCTACAAAAGGGTATTTTTTATATTTTTTTAAAATATCTTTAAAAAGAGTAAGGGTTATTGAAACATCAATTTTTTGAAATAATTTTATTTCTTTCGTAATTGGTGTAAAACACCCATTTAATAGACATTTCTAATTTCAAAAGTTTAACCACTTATCTAACTTAGCTAGAATGAATCTAGCTAGACCATATGTTTGACAAAAATTAATTTTTATTTAGAAATACTCAAATTTAGCTGTGCTGATAAGTGTTCCTGAAACGTGACACAACTTTGTGCTTTTACCCCTTTAACCAGTTTGACTAGTCATGCATAAATTTTGAATGTGCGCATCATAGCATCATGTCTGATTTATAATGAATCTCTTTTCTCTTATATAGACATCATGTCTCATTTAATTTTCATCCTTCAAATTTTTTCTCTTAATCTCCATGATTTTTTTCCCGCTTGATCCTTCCTCGACAGTTGTGTTAAAAACAAGTTTCAATCTTTGTTGTCCGATCTTCATTGAATATTCACCCAATTCATCAATCGCCAGATCAGCATCCAAGTCTACCTCATATTGATTAAATTTCTCTATCAATAGTTGTATCAGAAATCCCTTTCTTGATTATCACTGTACTCGGTATACACTATATTTTACTTAGGTATCATCGTATCTCAGTGTATACATAACTCTTAATTTTCTGACCACATAAACATTGTTTGTTCCAGGTCTTTAATTCATAACAAATGTTTTCCACCATGGTAATACTAAAATAAGTTGACATGATCAATGACAATACATTAACTGATAATGTTTATCATCACTTTTGCAACTCGGTTGAATATCAACAAATGACTTCAAACATTCAATCAGTTGTAGTTCATCAGACATTTGGGTTATTGATAGTGGCTGCACACATCACATGACTAATGATAAAAAAAATTAATATCTCGAGCATTATAATGGCGGATCTGTTAGAATGGGAAATGATACACCTTCTCAAGTGAAAGGAAAAGGTATCATATTTCTAAACAATAAGATCAAATGTGAGATGCATATTGGATGAAAGGACTTAAATATAATCTATTGAGTGTTTCACATTTGAATAACATAGGTCACTGAGTTGCATTTGAAAATAGAAAAGATATAATATATGATGAAATAGGAAAGTTGATCGGCACTGGAGAATAATCAAAAGGTAATCTATTCTATCTTGACATTTCTGAAAATACTTGTTTGATGGCTAACAATGAAGATGTTTGGTTGTGGCATAAGAGGTTATGCCATGTAAATTTTGACAACATGGTTAAAATCAGTAAGAAAGAAAAGTTAGAGGATTACCAAGCTTATCTAAACCTCACCATGTCATTTGCAAGAATTGTCAAATGGGAAAAATGTCGAAATCTAGTTTTAGAAGAAAAATTTTCTTCTAATGATATTTTGGAGTTAGTTCATACAGACCTATATGGACCAATGAGAACACAGAGTTATTACGGTGACAAATAATTTATTTTATTTGTTGATGACTACTCTAGAATGATGATTTTTATGTTCTTAAAAGAAAATTCTAAAGCATTTAAGATGTTCAAATGGTACAAAAATAAAGTGGAAAAAGAAAGTGGTAAAGAATTGAAATGTTTAATATTTGACAAAGGAGATGAATTTATTTATGATCATTTCACTACTTTTTTAATGATCATGGAATTAAGAGACAAGTCTCTGCACCGAGAACACCACAACAGAATGGGATTTTTGAAATAAGAAATAGATCAATTATAGGTTGTTGTAGAAAACTGATGATTGAAAAGAAGGTTTCACAAGCATACTAGAGGGAAGCTGTTAGTACTATTGTATACACATTGAATTGAGTACAACTAAAGAAATATACAACCAAGACACCTTATGAATTATGGTATGGTTATACACCTAATGTGAGTTGCTTTAGAATATTTGGAAGTTGATGCTATATTTTGAAAGATGATATAAATGGGAAATTTGACTCAAAAGGTGATTACTGAATATTTCTAAGATATTCTACTAAGAGCGAAGCTTATAAATGTTTGAACAAGTCTTCTAAGAAAATCATTGAAAGTGAAAATGTAAGATTTGATGAATTTGCTAAGAAGAATGATGAGGAAAGAAAAAGAGAACCATAAGACTACAATAGATTTGTTTACATTTAAGAACTTGACACTTTGCCTGAGAAAATACCTAAGGTTACCGAGCAACATGGTAATGTTACCGAGCATTAGGATGCACCAATCGAGAATCAAGAAGATGTTGCAACTAAAGATCGTGATCCTATACCAACTGAAGAACAAAGAACTGAATATGTACTTACAAAATATGTAAGAAGACATCATCCATAGAATCATATTATTGGAGATAAAAGAGCTAGAATGATGACATGAAGTAAGTTGAATAATAACACATGTTTGATTTGTGAATTTGAACCTAAAACTATTAAAGATGCACTTGAAAATCAAGAATGGATTAATGCAATGAATCAAGAAATTGAGAAGATACATAAAAACAAAACATGGACATTAGTATCGAGACCGAGTGATAAGAATGTCATTCAGAAACAAATTGAATGAGCATGGGTAGAAATAAGGCAAGATTAGTATACAAAGGGTATGCACAAGAAGAAGATATTGACTATGGAGAAACTTTTGTACCCATTGCTAGACTTGAAGGAATTAGAATATTATTTTCTTATGATGCATACAAAGGATTCAAAGTATATCAGATGGATGTTAAATCTGCATTTTTGAATGGGATACTGGAAGAAGAGGTATACATTGAACAACTTGAAGGTTTTGTTGATCCTACACAGAAAATCATGGTATGTAAGTTACACAAAGCATTATATGGACTGAAACAAGCACTAAGAGCATTGTATGAAAGACTACACTCCTATCTAATCTGTATTAGATTTGTTAGAACAAGTGATAAAAACAATTGGTATTTGAAAGGAGGAAATGATGATAAGACTCTTATTTCTAAAATTTTTGTTGATGATATTATATTTGGAGGAAATGATAACTAATACAAACCATTCACTGATGAAATGGGGAAAGAATTTGAAATGTCAATGTATGGAGAGGTCAAATTTTTTCTTGGCTTGTGAATTTTACAATAGGCTGAAGGTATCTACATTAATCAATCCAAATACATCAAGGAATTATTGAAGACATTCAGAATGGAAGAATCAAAACCAGTCGAAACACCTATGGTGACAAGATGCAAATTGACAAAAGAAGATAAGACAACCAAGGTAAATTATACATTGTACGGATATATGATTGGAAAATTGATGTATGTTGTACACACAAGACCAGACATCGCATGCGCAGTTGGAATTGTAGCAAGATTTTCTACTGATCCTAAAGAATCACATATGACTTCTGTAAAGAGAATTTTTAGATACTTGAAGAACACTGAAGATTATGGATTGTGGTACAAGAGAGAAGGAAAATTTGAACTGAAAGTTTACATAGATGCTAATTGGGCTGGGAATATTGATGATAGAAAGAGCACTACTGGCGAAGCATTCTTTGTGGGAGACAGATTAGCTACTTGGATAAGTAAAAATAAAGGTTGCATATCTCAGTCAACTGTAGAATCAGAATATGTTTCTACTGGTGCAAATTGTTTGAATATTGCATGGATAAAATAACTTTTGGAAGGAATGAATGAAGAGATCACTGACCCAATGGTCATTTATTGTGATAACACTGGTGCAATAAATATTTCAAAAAATATGGTGATCAATGCAAAAAAAAAAGTATATATATCTATAAAACATCACTACTTGAGAGAACAAGTACAAGAAAAACAAGTTACATTGGAATATGTGCAATCAAAATAATAACTAGCTGACATATTCACTAAACCCTTACGAAAGGATACATTTGAGTGCTTAAGGAATAGACTAGGGGTTCGTCCCTTGTCTATCAGTCACTAAGTTGACTAGGAGGTTGCATCAACCTGCATGTAATCAAAATATCAATCATGTTGATGCAAAGATCCACTGAACTGACAATGGCATATCAGTATACTGCAAGGTACTTACACTACTGCACTAAAAACCAAAGATATTTTTTTGGCTAATAAAAAGTTTTATATTTCTTTTTGGCATTGTTGTCAAAGGGAGAGAAATGAATCAATGAAATATCTATCCACTGCAAGGGAGTAAAGGAGAAAAGAGAAAGGGAGAGAAATGAAATATATATCCATTAAAGGGAGAGAAGATTCAAGAATAGAAAAGTCAAATCTACAGGGAGAGTTTGCATGGTGAGTTGTTAATGCTGAAACATATTATATATACAAGCTAGGGAGAGCTACAACATTTTTCATATATTTGTAGAAAAAAAGTTTGGTATTCTACGGTATTTTCATATTGTGTTTCCATCAATGCCAAAGGGAGAGATTGATGAACTACAACTGTTTGTATGTTTGAAGTCATTATGTTGATGATCAATCAAGTTACAAATGTGATGATAAACATTAATCAGTTAATGTATTGTCATTGATGTCAACTTATTTTGATTGTCATTGTGGTAACAAACATCTACTATGAGTTAAAGATCTGGAACAAACAATGTTTATGTAGTTGGTAACTAAAGAGTTCTATATATACCAAGTAATAATAAACACCGAGTAAATAGAGTGTATAATGAGCACAATATTAACCAAGCTAGGGATTATTGACACATCACGATATTGACAGAGCAATAAAAAGAAACTAAAGGATGACTAAAATGATGAGATGGAAAATTGATGATTTCAAGGTAATTGATAAGATTTGTTATGATGATAAAAATGACTATGAAAATTCAAGAATGATCAGACGAAGAATATTGAAACATGTTTTTGACACAACTACCAAGGAAGGTTTAAGCGACAAAATCAATGATGGAGATTAAGAAAAAAAATCTAAAGGATGGAAATTAAATGAGTTATGATGTCTATATAAGAGACAAGAGATTCATTATGAATTACAGATGCATACATGATGCTATGATGGGCACTCATGCAAAATTCATTCATGACTGATCAAACTGGTTGAAGATAGAACCGAGAAATTCTATAGACAACACCGAGCGACAGGGGAAAGAGCATTTACTGAGTAGAAAATATTATGAAGAATCAGAGGAACTGAAGTGAACAAATTGATCAGAGGTATTATATACTTAGCCTAGATCTAAAAAAATACAAATAGAGTTGTATTTGAATTAGAACATTACTGTATCAATTTAACCATTGTTACAGATAAATCTCTTAACCGAGTAGGACTTGAAAGTCTATATTATGACATTCAAATGAATGTTGAGTGTTTTCTTGTTGACCCCATAGTGAATGATTGGTCAAGGGAGAATTGTTAGTGATAAATCCTCTAACCAGGTCACATTTAACAGTGTACATTGTAACCTTTAACAGGGTTGGCTCTTAACCGAGCTCACTTCAAAAGAGTGAATTATTTTGGGTTACCGGTCCCAGGTGGTTTTTCCCTTAGGAGGGTTTCCACCTTAAAAATCTGTGTTAATGTGTATGATTGTTGTGGATTTTTATTTTTCTTTACACATTACATTCTACATTGATTGGTAATCACAGTAATTGTTTTACTGCTACTCGGTATATGACTTGATAGATGAGTTTGAAGATAAATTAGATATCATAGTTTATATTTCACCAAGTTGATTTATATGTTTGAAATTATTTTTATATACATCTGGGAGAATTTGGGACTGTTGGATGACTGGAGCTAATTGATTCACCCCCCTCTCAGTTATCTAACACATCTTAGGTAAGATACAATGTATCTAGAGAAATATTAAACATTTTCCTTTGACCACGTTGGCTTCATCAATTTTACCTAGGTAGTTGAGCCATTTCAAAAACCTCCTTTGACCAAAAGAAAATTCCTGAAGAATCCTTCGAGCATATGTATACCTTGAACAATGTGATGTCAAGTAAGTCCCATAAATCATGGAACTAAATTTATACTTTATGAAAATCATCACCGATCCTACTGCCATACCAAATTCCATCACCGATCTATAAATCTTCATAGCTTGTTCAAGAACTCTATCTTTTTTACCTATTCATTCTGTTAACACCACTTCCAGTGAATTAAACTAGTAGTACCAGTTTACATTATGACTCACACTCGTACATATAGTATCTTGACATTGTTTATAATGATATCCTATGACCGCTCGATCAAATACTTCATCAATCTTAAACAACAATCAAATCACTTATCGGCTATCACTGAGTTTTTTAGCAATTACTTGGTTTGAGTCCATTCAAACATAACCAACTTAATTCTCCATATCAAAAGTCGCAATGGTAAAGTTATCATAAACACACATGGTATAACCTTCCATAATAATGACAACATTAGAAACGTACTGCAACTCATTATTCACTTACACAATATCAGGTAATATACTGAAAACACTAAGTCATGTAGTTGACATAAATGCAATCAAATAACTGATTCACCTGTTATCAAACTTGTACCAATATTCATCAATAGATCACTTAGCATTATTACATCAGTTATTCTAACACAGTGTTTATGGACTAAAATGTTTCCAACATCACCTAGGGTAGATTTTATCATCTATGAAATCAAAATTTGATGTAGAAGGGTACTATCCTCTGCTTTATAAGCACAAAACAAAAATTAGACAATGCAGAAACTCTTGACGTATACATGAACACCAAATTACAATAAATAAACATAATTTTATTTGCTTCAAATTTTCTAATACATATTCACAACTTAGCCTTCGTTAACCTCCTACACACCTCCTCGCCCTTTATTTTATCAGCATCCTCACAGAGAATTCCCTACTCTAAAATAAAAATAAAGCCCCCTCACTTATTACTATGTAACCACACCACCATTTGTTTGAAAAATTCCTCTTATATTGCATTCTCTACATTTCTATTTGCATAAGTTTACAGGTCTTTTCGCACGCCTGGATCCCCTTTATATTCCATGTGTTTACAAATGCTGGAAAAGATTGTGGATGTTTTTTTTAATGCCTCCTACATTAAAGTAACTGTAGTTACATCCGATAGCCATCCAGCTTATACTATTCTTTGGCATAGGTTCATACCTACAAATATCCTTTGATTGAAATTCTTTAAAACGTTTCAATAAATTCATTTTGTGCATATTGTGCAATCGTGGTACTCCATGCGATCAAATTTATTCAGGGTATGTTTCCTTAGAAGATATCATAGCCTTTATCTCTAAATAATTTAGTTTTTTTTTCTATGATTCCTCCTTTGTATACGGCACAATTTAATGACATCCTGTCAGTCAATGCAGTTGTAGCTAAAACATTTGATAAAATTGCAGGGTTTGTTAATAGGCTCTTGGTTTATTAGTGAATTTGTTTGGTTCTTGTTTACTCTATCTGGAATAAAGTCTTGCTACAAGAAAAAGCTCTGACATCATAAGAGATGAGGTCGGTATTGTGCACCGGACAGATTTTGGCAGAATTGATACCCCTCTTTCATTGACTGTAAGCCAAAAGAGTTCATATTCTTAATTCTGAACCTTCAACAACAAAAAATAATTGCAAGGTTAAAAGTTCTTATTCTATTCCAAAGCTTTCTTTTTATCACAAGGAGAATGCTAGACGAGGTTTTTGAATTATGGATTTATACCTGTAGTTACATTTAAAATTTCTACAACATTTCCAGTAAATCTATTTTGTCCTCTTACTCATATTCATCATCTCAAGTACTGTAATATCTCATCACACATTCACTTTTCTCTGTGGCTAAAATTTCTCAATCGATCAAAACTTCACACAACCACAATGATCCTTTTGAGATCCCCACAACCACTTCACTCAACAATAAATAGCCTCATGGTTGAGAATTGGTTTGTGCAACGCCTTTCGTCACTCACAGGTCCCTATGCCAGACTGCCTCACATTTGGTGCTCTGTGTGTATGCTCAAGACCACCATATTTGATGTCACTTGATGTAGAAGGGCACTCTCCTATTCTTTATAAGCACAAAAAAAAACTCAGACAATGTAGAAACTCTCTTCTTCTACATGAACATCAAATTGCAATAAATAAAGACAATTTTATTTGCTTCAAATTTTCTTATATATATTCATAACTTGGCCTTCATTAACCTCAACAACTCCTCGCCCTCAATTTTATCTACATCCTCACAGATAATTTCGTCCTTGAAAATAAATATGCAGCCCCCTCTCTTCTTACTACGTAACCACACCACCATTTATTCACAATGTTTCTCCTCCTATATTGAATTCTCTACATTTCTATATGCATTCATTCATAAGTTTGTTCACATGCCTGGAATCCCTTCATATTCTATGCATTTACGAATATTAGAAAAGATTGTAGACTTTAAAAATAAAAAAATTCTTCAACGCCTCCTGCATTCCATGAGATGGTGTCTCTTTGAAGAAATCTATTTAATTGCATACAAGGTAATTGCAATAATGTCTCACAAACATCCACCTTAGACTATGCTTTGGTGGAGGTTCATACCTGCCAATATCCTTTGATTGAAATTCTTTAAAACATTTCAATATATTCATTTTGTGCATATTGTGCAATCGTGGTACTCCATGTGATCACAATTCTTGATGGTATGTTTTCTTGGAAGATATCATAGCCTTTCACTCTAAACAATTCGGTTTATTTTCTATGATTCAACCTTTGTGTACTGTGCAATAATGACATTTGGTTAGTCAATGTTGTTGCAACTACAACATTTGATAAAATTATAGGAATATAAGTTCATACGCTATTCCAAAGATCACTTTTTATCACAACAAGGAGAATGATAGATGAGGTTGTTGAATTATGGCTTTACACCTAACTAAAAGAGGGGTAAAAATTTATTGAAAACAAAAGAGAGCAGAACAAAACAAGACACAAAGAGAATTACAGAGCCTTGTCCTGGTCAACAAGTTGAACCAGCCTCTGAGATAAATCAAAGGGAAGCATCGAATGGTCAGAAATGTTCCAAGGCGGCCCATGCTCAGAGGCCCATTTGGCCAAACAATCAGCCACACCATTCCACTCTCGGGGAATATACATAAAGGACACAGAATCCAAAGAAGTACATAACTAAATGATTTGCTGAGCAACCAAAGCCAAATGCCAGTCTACTGTCCCAAAGTTCCTTTTGTTCAATAAATGCACAACCACCTGCGAATCAGACTCACAGATAATGCTCCGCCAGCCCCGATAACAACACTGTTGCA
>MU223517.1:638793-663324 GCA_018584345.1 Thuja plicata | reverse complement strand
GAGGAGGAGGAGGAGGACATTATAGGGTTTTTGGTATATAGATAGTCGGGTGTCATTTCATATGACAACTTAGAGAGTACTTCTCCAGTTATAATGAGGAGGACATCATAATTCAAATTTCTATAGGGAACAAATCCAAACTTAATCCAATTGGGAAAGGGGCTATTTTATTTTAGAGGGAGAATGGAAATTTGATTCCCATTCATGATGTGTTGCATGAGCATGTGTTAATCAAGCATAAGGGTTGGAAATCACTCATAGTTATTAGAGTTGGATCGGTCAACTTTATAGGTTACAATTTGACATTCCCAAGGAACTTATGAGAAAAAATAATTAGATAGAGATCAAGGAGAGATAGAACATAGGAGGATGGAACATATATATCATGTAGCACTTAAATTGCTTCATCAAATAGTGACAGGTATTCAAGAGCTAAGCATAGAGCATGATGATATATGTAAGCGATGTGTGTTGGGGAAGTTTGTAAAAGCATATTTTTCAAGGAATGACACCAGATCCAAGGGTGTTCTTGTTCTATTACATTCATACATATGCAGACCGATGTTAATGAAATATCTCACAAGATAGGAGTAATTTTTTACTTTTATTGTTGATTTCTCTATGAAGACCTAGATATACATCTTGAAGACCAAGTATGAGGTCTTGATTTTCTTCCAAGAGTTCAAATCTCTTGTGAATATTTTGACAAGAAGGAAGGTGAATGTTCTTTGATCAGATAATGAAGGCATATAAAAAGGGAAAGAGTTTTAGGATTTTTGCACCAAGGAAGAAATCAAGAGAGAGTGGATTATTCCTTACAACTCACAACAAAATAGGGTTGATGGGAGGAAGAAACATTATATATCAGAGGCAGAAAGGGATATGTTGTATGACCAAGATATGTCATGTTAAATATGGGTAGAGGCATGCAGTACATAAGTATACATACATAAAAATGTTCCACATAAGGTATTGGGGAAGTGTTGACATGAATCTTATGCAAGGTTATGCAATAGTGTACGAGATGTCACCTAGTGCATGGGTGCATATGCCAACTCCACCTAAAAGAGGGTTTTTGGGAATGGATTCCCCTATCTCCCAAGCACTTAGTTATTGGGTCACAATAATGTTAGATGAACCTAGTTTTGCACACAACTATTTGTTTAGGGTAGCCTCCAGGTTTGAAAGGTTCTGGCTTACATAAAGATATCCTACAACAAAACTTTAAGGTGAGATTGAAATAAATTGCAAAAGATAGAATAAGGCATAGAGAAATAAATCTATTTATAATCAGTTTATAAACATAACCATCAACTTTACTCAAGTCAAACGGTAACCATACTTAGACATACATGATCAATCATTCAATATATGCGAAAATAGAAAGATTTATTCCATTAATACAACTTCCATCCATGCAAAACACTTAGAACTCTTGAGAAAAGTACAAAAATGAAAATAAATGAAACAAATTTACCAACAACCAATATGAAGACATGAAAGTAGTATGCAATAATGAGTTCTTCATTCCATTATCAGTATTAATATCCATCTTTCACTAGTTCAAGCTTACAAATATCCAAGAGAGATTGAACTAAACTTAACTAAAAAGTAGAGAGTGGTGTAATGAGATATATCATTATATATCTATTCTATGGCCTTCAAAATCATCAATTTTATAGACCCTAAGAAATATCCCAAAACTGTGTATTTATAGAACATTTACAATATTTTACAATATCCATATTGTTTACAATATTTACATTTGTATACAAGTATTTACAAACTTGAAAGGGGAAAGAGATAAGTGGGGAAGGAAATAATAGAAGGGGCAACTACAAATATGGTTCCCAAAGGGATGTTCTCCTATGCACAACTCCAATTTTACTCTTTTCATGTTCAATGCTTGAGGCCTATGCCATTAATGTTGGTTTGACAATTGATCCAAAACTTCAGCTACATGTACATCTTCCTTAAATGTGGAATCAATGTCATGAATGTGGGCATGGCATCTATAGAAGACCCATCTTATCTACCACTTCGTGTATCTCTCAATGCACTCATTGATGATTTATTTGTCCATTTCCTTCATGAATTGAATATGAACCTCAGCCTCCTTAAGCTTTCCCAATCCTTGTTTGGTTGATCGTGCATCTAAGCTCTAGTTCTGAGCCTCATGTGTTTCTATTATGAGATCAGTGCACTCTTACATTATCTTCTTATCAAATTCTTGGGAAGAGCCAAACTTTCTCTCATCTTTCTCATCAAAACCATTGATCAAAAAATCTAAGGGTGCAAACACATCAACTCTTCTAGGATCTAAGCCCATGAAATCCTTGAAAAAATTGACATACTTGGAGGCATGTTGTTGTATGACTATGAGGAGTGATGTTAAGAAGTTGCATGCCATATCCAAAATATTAAGCTTGAGACCAAGCTTTGGTAGAAAAGCCTTGGGAGCTCTAAGATTTTGTTACCAAGGATGTTGATTTCAATTAGCTTCTCCTTGCCCGACTCAAAAATCTATTTTATTACATTTTTTTGTTTAGTGTACTGGGTGATCTCATCTTCCTAGACACCAAGTGTTCTTCTAACATTAAAATGCACCTGTAGTTTTTTCAAAAATTCTAAAATAGAATTGGAAAGAAAGCCTCATATTTTCCTCACTTGATCAAAGACCTAGTCATCCATAGCTAATTATTTCTTCTTCAATGTCCTTAAATAATCCATCTTAAACCCACATAATTTCCTTCAAGGTGGACATGTCAGGCATTGTTGATGTAATGGGGAAGGTGAGCTCCCTCATGATCTCTTTCATCTTATTTAATGAGGCTTGTGCCTCCTTTTGATACTCTTTAACATACCTCTCATTAACTGCATTGGTAGCTTCACTAAGGTTTCTGAGCTCACTCCACTTATTTTTCTTGTCAAGGTTAACCTTGTGCACTTGATAGTCCTTGGGAGTGATCTTGGACTCATCTTTATCTTTAGGTGACATGAAAACAACGAACGCTATCTCTCCTTTGGTGTTCATCTTGGTTGCAAAGTGAATTGCACCTTCTTGACTTTGTTTGACTGTGGGGCCATAAACCCAACCATTATTTCTTGCAGTGAGGGAGAAATGGTTGGATCCTATGGATTTTTTCTCTTATGAGTTTTTGTGAGCCACTCTAGAAGATCTGAAACATTAAATTTGACATCCATAATGCCTTGAACATAAAGAAATTCTCCATCCTTTTAAGTTTCATCATCGGATAGAGGGTTATTAGGATTTATCATTGCTTCTTCCTCCTATTTTATTTCATTCACTTACTGGGAATCCTATAAAGTATTCTCCTCCATATCTGACTGTTGATTGGGAAGTGGGTTTTTCAACAAATCTAGCTATGAGCTCTGCTAAGGATTAGGCAATGGGTTTCCTTGAGGAGTGTTGGATGATGGGGGTATGGTTGTTCTTGAAGGTTTTGTTTCCCCTTGTGCTTTATCTCCTTCCCTTGTTCTTTTCTTCTCTTCTTATTCTTGCTTTGAGGAATCCTCCTCTCTCTTTTTTATCTCAGAAGCTTCCATGGCATTTCACTAGATATCTTCATGTTCCTGGAAATTAGTCTCCTACTCTATGAATTTCCTTTGTTCTTCTTCCTTAGCTTTCTTTTCTTATTCAACCTCTTTCCTTTCATCTTCTTCCACCTTGAGGTGAGCTTCCTCCTATCAAGTGCACTCATTGGCTTCATTTTTCTTCCTCTGCTCTTCTTCTATGCACTTTTTATCTTCTTCAATTTGGAATTCACTCCTCCTCTTCCTTTGTCTCCTGTTCTTTAATTATCCTCTCTTCTTCATCTTTACATTTTCTTTATTCTTCCTTAAGTGACTTGAAGAGGAGCTCATGTTCCTCTTATATCAACACATCATTGAGGCTATTAGGATTTTCTAGGGCAATATTATCAGGTTCTAGGAAATCCTATACGTGCTCAAGCATGGGGTCTGTGGTGAGAAACTCTACTTCTCATATTTCTGTGTCTTCAAAATTTGTCTCATCGGTTAGATCAGGGGTGGTGGTATCTTCTTGTTTATTCTTTCTCCTTTTGATCCCTCTAGGATGCTGCAATGGGACATCCTCCTCATCTAGAATAGCCTCCTCGAGATCTAGATTTATTAGAGGAAAATTTAGGCCAAGAAAAATTGAGCTTGTCGATGCCTAAGAGGGTCCTGTAGAAGAAAGGGGTTCCATGCTGAATCCAAAAGTGACTCCTTGTTTTGCAGTAGAAGAAATCTTCCATGACTGATGAATTTTTTCACCTAACTTCTCTAAAAATACATTTTCTAATCCATTATTCAAGGGATATGGAGTCTTTGATGAGGTACCCTTATTTCTCTTATCTCACCTCTCATATTTCTGAGAGGGTTTGGTACTTTTCCCTTTTTTCTCTTGGCCATGGAAACTTCTAGGGGAATGAAGGTTAAAACCTAACTGACTGTTCAACCACTCCCTAACTGATCTCATCAATGTAGAACTCTTTTGGCTCATTCCATGTGATTTTCAGGAGACACCTATATCATATCTTCTCCTAGTCAAAAATGTGATCAAGGATGTCTTTAGTGTCTTGACAATCTCAGGAGAACTTCCAAAAACTGAGATCTATCATGTGTTTTATTGTTAATAAGTGGTATTGGCATTAGCATAAGTTAAAATCATCTTGGCATTCAACCCAAAAATCCTCAAGGTGAGGTATGCGGCCCTTGTATCTGTTGGGGGGAATTTTCTTTATCCATCTCTAGGGGATCATAAAGTGGTTGTTATAAATCAAACATTTCTAAGCTAAGGGTTGTTAGCTCCTAATCTAGCTCCTTGGAAGTAGAAAGGGAACTATTGAAATATTCATAGAAGAAGGGAAATTTGACTCCTAATTTATGATTCACCTTCATTAGAGCATGTCTCCAACATTTTCCTAAAAAATTCTGAAAAAATTATTTTGTCGTCACAGTGTCACGAGAGAAGGTAGGGTCTCCCAAAAAATCTGAACACTATATATACACATGGGTGTATAACTAAAAAAACTAGCACCCCCATGGCTCAACAAAGCAAATTGTTTCCTAGGATAGGTGATATCCAACATCCCTTGTAATCCTTATAATCCTATTATATACAAATTCTTTGTTGACACAAAAAAATACACTAGGAAACCTCTCCATCTGAAGTTTTGGGTAATACTCCCACAAGAGATTGTTGTCTAGCCCATCTCCATTGTGTCCAACCTTCTCAACACCTTCAATTTTATTGAGATGGGTAGCTATACACATTACATAATATGTCATAAAATAATGCTTCAATTCCCTGCATTCCTGGAGATACTTATGGATATTATTCAAAATAATCTAGCCCCAATCAAAATGAACCTTATTGTTGAGGATGGAGCTTATGAAGTAGAACATCCTAGAGTCATATTCCTTCATGTTCATCTTCTAAAATATGTGGATTATCATTATGATAATCTCCTAGATGTGTGTAATGAATTCATCCCACTAAATTATATCTAAAATCTTTGTTCCTTCCTTCTATTGTGTTGTGAGCTAGTGACTATTCAAGTACTTCTTACCTTCTATCTTCAAGTTCCTATACTTGACCATCACACATTACAAAAGGTGTTGGTTTTTACAAGTTAATACCATAAAGGGAACACTATCAATGAATTATATGTCTTTCTTAGAAACCCTCTTTAGAAAAAAGGGCCACTTACAACGCAATGGTTATTTACAGCACACTAGCAGTATATTGGCCAGTTACAACACATTTATAACATAGTGGCCAAAAGAGGCTATTAAGAGTAGATAAATAACACTATAAAAGGTGGGGAAAATTACTATGGGATTTTTAGATACTCTCCAAGCCTTCACAAAGGGTAGAAAAATGGTATTATAAATCATCCTGTAGTAAAGGAAAACACCACTCCAACTGAAGTACTTCGCCCATCTAAAATACTCCTTTCCATAGAATTAGACCAAGAGTCCACCTCAATAGGATAAAAAAGGAAGAGAATAAAACATTAGAGAGCCAAAAAAAATCCATTCCACTTCCAAGTAGCCATGGAAACGAGAAGACTACCCAAAATTACAAAACTCCTCCTTTATACAACAAATCCCCACCTCCATAGGAGGCTCATCCACCTCGATAGGAACAATGAAAGATGAAGAAACACACTTGGTGAACCAAATCCTTACCATGGCCAACAAAAAATACCCCACCACAATTGGGTACAAAATATCTCCATTGTTAGCTACAAATTTCAACCAAAAAAAATCAAAGACCAAGATGCATGCTTGAAAACTATTACAAATCAACTAGCCACTAGAAGAAAATAGACCACTATCCATACTAGCTAGAATGGAAAGTTTGAACAAAGAAACACATAGAAAAAGAAAAAGAAACCCAACATTAACAACAACATCCATCACAACCCATCTACAAATGGAAAATAAACTCAATCTTGGAACCCATGGTAAGCATAGAGACAAGAAAACAAGACTCGTAAACATCCCCCAACCCCTCAATAAGCTAAAGCCTCACCTATGCATCAATTTTAACACAACTTACCATACCTGTAGTTATCAAAGGAATATTATTTTCATCAAAAGGAGATCTCAATAGACCTTGAAAGAAGCTAGAGTAAATACATAGAGGATCAACATTGTTAGTGCAAGAAGCACCAAACCACTATGTCAGCACTTCAATGTTATCTCTATAGATATTTTGTTGTCATTAGTTAAGGCAAAGTTATATAAGTCAGAAGAGTCAATCGGTAAAAAGGGAGAAACCAAATATTTAGAAAGTTGGTAATGCACACTAAGAAATCCAGTGAAGTCGGTAAAGAATACAACAAAGCTAAAGACTCTACACCAAGAGTCTACAGGTATCAAACATTGAGTGCATATGAAGAACATCGAGTTGATAGTTACCGAGTGCTAAAGATCAATTAACCAAGAAAAGATAAGTTACTATACCGAGTTACTTAATTGATTCTAAACATGATAATGACACATTTAATGAATTTTCACAACATTAATTGTGATTATACAATGCACGAAGAATAGTTGGTTATAAGATCAACGATCAAATTAATTCAAAGAGAAGATCCGAGGAGAAGATTAAGTGGTTAATGAAAGTTTGTTATTTACAAGAAAAACACCAAGTACCGAGGTAAAAGTGACATAGTCACCAAGCAGAAAAGAAGATCTAATGGTTAAAATCAAGTCACAGTGACCTAACACATAAGATTAAGAGGAAATAACTCTTATATTTAATAGATGATTTATAGAGTACAACAGAGTGATGATATAGAGAAGAGGATGATATTGTTAGTGAAAGTTTAAGGAGCTATTTGAAGAACAAAGAGTAGAGAAGATAGCACCAATAAGATATTTAGCTACAACAGAGTAGATCTGAGAAAGTGTTACAGTTTGAGATTGAGGTAAAACAAATTTTAGAGCACATATAGTTTGATCAACATTTGTTTTGATGCAATATAGTAGACATTGTTGAGTTGTTAATACTATTGTATTAAGAGCTAGAAATCCCAATACCAGGTAGATCTTAACGGATCTAATATTTGGAAAACCTTTAACAAGGTACATCTCTAAGTGTAGAGATTGTAAAATCCTCTAACCAGGTGGTCTACCAAGTCTTTGCATACTCTTAACTGAGTAAGCTATCAAAATGGCTAACATTGTAAGCTCTAACCGAGCACCCTTTATACTGCACTTAGTGAAGGTTATGGGTATCATACCCACCAGATTTTTTTCCTCTAACCAAGGATTTATGCGTAAAATAAATCATGGAGAAATGATTTTTTTTACTTGAATGTTTTGATGATATGTTTTATAAGCTTTACATTAGTTTTATTTCAAGTTGTTGAATTCGATAAACAACATAAGTAGTATATGATTATAGGCAATTTTAGTTATAAATTTTTTGTGGTACTGATTCACCTCTCCCCTCTGAGTCCCTACTCTCCATAGTCATTCCAAAATTCAACACTTCCAAGAATGTAAGAAACACCAAACCCCATAGGAAACACTATAAGGAAGAGAAACACCAACAAGATAAAGGCATCATCTTTAAAAACCATGTACAAAGAAAATATCTCCACAACTATCTAAAACTCTCGAGATAGGGTAGGTCCAAAAGAACAGGATAAAAAAACCAAAAACTAGGCACAACCTCACCAAAGGAAAATGAACTACCCATTGTCTCAAGTAGCACAGAGAGCGAGATCCACCACATAAGAACTCTAGCTAGGTAGGGAAAATCCTCAAAAAAGAACACAAACCCACAACCATGGCCCTCCTTGCGTAAACCCCTTCATAAGCTACCACATCAACAATATGGATAAAGGAAGGAACAAAATAGAATATAGATCCCTCTTAATTGACACACAAGGCATCCCCCATACATAGGAAACCTAAAACCTCACCACCATAGTCAAGACTGTTGGCAAGTTGACTCCCAGGGAGTATATGGATTATTTTTTGTTGTCATTATGGCAACAAAGTAATATGAAGTTTTCACAGTAAACTATGAAGTGGAAAATCGACTAAGTATAGAAGACAGAACAGAACAGTCGATCAGGGCATCAGTGCACGTGTGTATGATCACCTAAGGATATGCATGTTCAGACTTAAGCTCTATGGTATTATGCTTAACCTATACACACATGGTATAGAATGTCAGTACGGACAAGTTACAGAAAGAACAAGTTCACCAGCAATCCAGAATACAGAGTATAAAGCCGACTTCATGATTTTGGTTAAGCGTATAATATTTTGTTATGTAAAGGCTAAGCGGCTATTATAGCAAGTTTTTAATCGTGTATTAAACATTCTTGTAAACATGCTTAAGCCAATTTTTTTGGAAGCGTTGTATATTATGTTTTTGGGCCGACTATGGTCTTTTTTTGAGTTGTGTCTATTTAGGCGTAAAGATATATATATATATGTAATGCAAAGATACATTTGAAGCGTGGTCAAAGAAGTCAGAGAAGATGTATAGAAGAGAAGTATGAAGATATCAATATGAGAAAGCACCCTTAAAGAAGTTAAGAGCATAAGTGCATAACTAGAACTAATCAGACATCTATGTCACATACATCAGTTCATTTTTTGATATAGTGCATATCTATTTTTAGGAGGTTGTAGCCTTCTTTCTCTTTGAGCAGTGAGCTCTTGGATAGTGAGTCCTCACCCTTAACAAGGTTAATTTTCAAAGACTCCTAATAGGTTCAGACCCTTAACTAGGTCACTATACTCATATTGTAAAGATCGCTTCTAACAGGGCAAAGGAACTTTAATAGGTTCATTATACTAGTACAATATTTGTGGGTATTAATTCCCACCGGGGTTTTTCCTCTAATCAAGGTTTCCCCCTAATCATATCAAGTGTTATGTGATCTTGTGTTATTCTTCATTGAATGTATATTTGATTTATGTTTAAGTTGCTTAATTTTGATAATAAGCTAAACATTGATTCACCCCCCCCCCCTNTTCCCCCCCCCCCCCTCTCAGTGTTTCCAACAATTGGTATCAGAGCTCTGGTCCTCAGAAAGAAAAGTTTAACCACTTGAGGAGATCATAGATTCAGCAGAATTCAAACATCTAAAAAATAATCTTGAAGTAGCCCTTGAAGATCTAGACAGATTTGAGAAAGAGAATGAAGAACTAAAATTACAATTTGATGGCTCACAAATGCTTATTAAGAAATTAAGGAAAGAACTGAAAGATTGCTCCACCAATGACTTGAAATTGAATGAAGAGAATAGGTCTCTAAAAGATAAGATAGAAGAATTAAATGATCAGTTAACTGATAGCTTAACAGCTATTGAAGAGAAGAAAAAAGAAAAAAAACAATTGGATGATGAACTCATGCAAGCCAATATGAAAATCTTGGAATTGGAAAATATCAAGAACAAAATTGAAACTAAATTATCAGGAGCAAAAGACAAGATTGACAAATTACACACAAGCTTTGATCTAATTCAATCACAACTCTATGCACAAAAGCTAAAAAGTGATACCACTAGTATGGGATACAACACAGCTCAAATTGAGATCAATTCATCACAAGAAATAAAGAAAGCTCAAACCGAATCTTTAGAAGAAAAGAAAATTGAAAATCATGAAGAGACTAAAGCAGAATCACCAAAGGACAAACACAAGGCAGTCAACCATACTTGCTATGCCTGTAACAACCGTGGACACTTGGCAAGAGATTGTAATAATGTATGACCCTTCAATGGTTATTGCTACTCCTGTAATAAGTTTGGTCATAGGGCTATTCATTGGAGAACTAATAAAATAAATCAGCCATAACTGAACCAAAGGAATCAAACTCAATTCAATCAGAGAAATCAACCTCAAAGAAACTTGCAGAACATTACATGTCAGATATGTAAATACAATGGACACACAACAAAAAAATGCAACATGATGAATAAAAACACTAGACCTCCTATCATCTATCACTCATGTGGAAAAGTATGACACATCTCAAGATTTTGCAGATCAAGAACAAGAGAACAAGAGAATCCTAAGAAGTCTTTGTTTGAAGAATCAGGAGAAGTTAAGTTTGTAGAAGCTAAATATAACTCAAATAAAATATGGGTTGAAGTAAAGAAGGATGATGAAGAGAACAAGGTAGCAGATGCATCCTCAGTGGACGCACCTTCTACTTATGGATAGTTGACTCTCATGGTCTTAGGGGGAGCTATTCTAGCTCTAAATCCTTGTGTGGCTGGTATAATCACCTCTAAGTATCCACCTTTGTATTCATGCATGTGATCACAAATTAAGGTTGTATGCATTCACACATTTCCCTTACTTCATTCAAAACAAAGTTTGAAAATCTCTCTGTAAACCTCTCTACAGTAAAAAGCATTAAACGCAATCAATCATTATATAATTGGTAAAAGATCTCAAAGACCTCACTTTGCATTTGAGTTAGAAGCAATTAGGAAGAAGACAATCATTGAGCATCAAAGCACTATGGTTTAAAGGATCAATTGGTTTGTGAATGGATTATCAATTGGAACGAAACCCTAGCAATCACGCCATTCTAGAATTGTCGTGAAACCCTATTTAACCTAGTTACAAGTAAGTATGGCCACTCTTATTATATTCGGCATTGCTGAGAAGAAGAGATTTGTTTTTAAGAAGCATCCATTCAAATCCATACTAGATGATGTTGAGGGAGCATTCTCTAGAACCCACTTGGAGTCGTTCATGTGGAAGACATCTGCGTATATGTTTATTGCAAAAAGGAAACTGTTGGAGACAATAGAATTGCATCTGTCATGGGTTCTATGATGAAATTAGATTATACATTCAAGAATGAATACGCGCATCTCACTGATAACTCTATCTTTGAGTATTCCAATGCGCATGAGTTTTATGAGCTAGAATGGGTTAAAATCCTACTGAGTAGAATACATGATGACCTCTACTGGATTGGTGAAGTTCCTATCCACATCACTGCTAATCTAATTCATGAGATGACTGGACTACCCAAGTCTAGACCAATTCTTCCAAATGGTAAAGATGTTAAGAAACAAGTTGAGAAAACATGCTTATCAAGGAGTGATAGGCGCAGTATGATAGTTGATCCCATCAAGGAAGATGACATAAAGATACTTACAATGATGCTAGTTTATAAATTTTAGCACACAAGTAGACTAAATAGTGTATTTGTAGCCACTATCTTAGCAGCAATAAAAATGGTGAAAGACAATGCTCAGTACAACTTATGTGAGATATTGCATGCTCAATTGATTGACAACATCCGAGCTATCAAGCATGACTAAAGAAAGATATTCATGTTTGGTTCACTAATCATATAACTCTACTTCCACATAGTAGGAAAGGGTTGCAAATCTCTACCTAGATAAAAGCAAACCCAATATGTCACAGATTTCACTAAAAGCCACATCAGAGAATAGTGTGAAGGACTCTATGGACATAGACATCAAGACATTCAGGATCAAGATGCAGAAGAGGTTTAGGATACCTGAGAAAATAGTTGAGAAGTACAAAGACACCATATGATTCATGGTGGAAACTGACTGTACTTGCATGGAGGCAGTTGAACCTAGGACAAAATGGATTCACCCTCTTGGTTATGAGGTTAAATAACATGTTTTGGAAGGTTATGCACAAGTTATCCTATCTGGGCCCAAGGATCCCAATGAACCCAGATGGGGCACCTACAGAGAAAAGACAAATCAAGTTGATTCTATCTTATACAATGCTGAGAACAAAAGGAAGGCATCTAGGATCACCTCAAATATCCTAAAAGTTTATGGTGTTACTCAAGAAGATCTTGACAAAGCTAGAGAGGCTAAGATAGCCAAAGAACTTGAGAAGACTCCCACTAAAGTAAAAACTAAAAAGACTAATGATATTCCTAAGAAGAAGAAGAAATATAATGAAGATACATCTGTGCCATCAACCACCATTGATTTGGATGCATCTCCACCATTAGTACCTAGAAAGAAGTCTAGAGGAAGGAATCAAGTGCCCACTAATCATACATCATCAACAAACTACAAGGAGAAAGGTAAAGAAAACACAAGCTCCCTTTGAGGTAGGTTTCAGACATAGTCTTAATGTCTTAAGGAACATAATTGTAAATGAGGGAAGACTAGAATCTCTTAAGAATATATATGACAAATACCAAGCGACAGACAAATCAGAGATCCATTCTATGATCATCTCTCATATGATTAAATTCAAGAGGACTGTATTGGAACTTAAGACTAACATACCAGAAAAGGTATGGAATATACTTGATATGTTGAAGAGGCAAGCAATTGAAGAAGATATGAGGATAAGAGAAGAAACCTTGGATAGTCTTCTCCTAGTGTGCTCGCATGATGAGAAGGTCATTTTGTTATTTTTAGTAAAGCCACACCTAAGAACCAAAACAAGAATTCTTCATATCATGAACAAGGAGTATGATCTAGTCGGTGAAGAGACTCATAAGGCATTTGAGGGGGTATTTTTGGATAGACATATGTATCCATCAATGGTGCCTACAACTAAGGCAACACTAGCTCCTCCTAAATAGGTTGCATAACCAGTAATTCAGAATGCACCTAAGATAGGTCCACAGGTTTTAGCACCCTTATTCTCAATAGCCTCTAATACAACAAAGGATTCAGGGGATACTATAGTGATTGATGATATCAATATATCTATGACCGCCTCCGATAATGATATGGATAAAGTTGGAAAAGCATTTGTGAACTCAGAAGAGACAGAGAAAGCATGCACTGATGATACATCTTTGCAACAAGATAAAGTTTCATCTATAGATTCAATAGATTTGAACAAAGAGGAAGATAATCAAACCAATGAGTTACTAGCTATGGAGATCCCAGTTAAAAGTGAATGCATGGAAACTAGTCAGAATACCATATTCACACTATCCATTCAACCATCTACCTCATTGTTGTCAAGTTTAACACCTGACTTAGCAAGTCTGGATGCTTGGGGAGAAGAAGACCTAATCAAGATCAGTGTCTTAGCCATGGAAAAGGCTAAAGAAAAATAGGTTATAAGAAATCCTCTATTCCTAGAATCAGTAAACATCTTGAATGATCTAGTGCCTGCGGATAAGAAAGTAGCAAAAATTCAATCAGTTGATGATGTAGACAACATACTAACAAGCTTCAAAGCACATTTTACAAGCTTAGTAGACTCAGCCACAAGAATTTTAGAAGATGAGTATAAAAAGGAAAGGTTGAATGAACTAGTCAAGAATTTTTCCTTAGATCTGAAGTGCTAAAGGAAGAAATGTAATTGCCAACTGTAATTGCAAAAATGTAATTGCCAACTATATGGACAGGGTGAAATTCACCTCTGAACATATCAAGAAGATAGAGGAGGCATACATTTTGGTTGACAGTGTTCAGAAATCAGTCGAGAGATCCATGCAAGATATGAACATCTACAATAGTATCTATCAAGGTCAACTTGACAAGATAGAAAAAGCCAAACTAGAGATCAATAAGATAAGGACCCGACAAACTCAGTTGAGAAATGCACTTGCACCCTCCTTAGCAGTTATGGATGAGAACATCAAATAGATTGATGCCACCATTTTCACTTATGATCAAGGTCCCTGCATGGAATTGATGAAAATGGAGAAGCTCACCTATGCTCTATGCACCCATCTCTAGACAGTTGATGCAATGAAGGCATTCTAGCAGCAAGAGGTAAAGAATCTTCAAGTTGTATATCCAGATGTATATATGGAGTAAATATCTAGAGACTTAAAATTTTGTCACCTTTGTCATTAATGTCAAAGGGGGAGTAATGAATGTGTGAGGAGAAGTGTATGTATATGCAAAGAATATGTAGTATATATTATAAAGTATAATGATATACAGTTTTGGGTGTTAGTCAATTTTGAGTAACTTGACCACATTCCTTTGTTGCCATTAATGAAAAAGGGGGAGGTTGTTGGAAAGTTGACTCTGAGGGAGTATATGGCTTATTTTTTGTTGTCATTATGGCAACAAAGTCATATGAAGTTTTCACAATAAACCATGAAGTGGAAAATTGACTAAGTATAGAAGACAGAATAGAACAGTCGAACAAGACATCAATGCACATGTGTATGATTACCTAAGGATATGTGTGTTTAGGCTTAAGCTCTATGGTATGTTATTATGCTTACCCTATAAATGCATGGTACAGAATGTTAGTACGAACAAGTTACAGAAAGAACAAGTTCACTAGCAGTCCAAAATACAGAGTATAAAGCCAACTTCATTATTTTGGTTAGGCGTATAATATTTTGTTATGTAAAGGCTAAGAGCCTATTGTAGAAAGTTTTTAATTTTGTATTAAACATTTTTGTAAACATGCTTAGTAAAAAAATTTTGGAAGCATTTTGTATTATGCTTTTGGGCCGACTATGGTCTTGTTTTGAGTTGCGTCTATTCAGGCGTAAAGATATATATATGTAATGCAAAGATACATTTGAGGTATGGTCGAAGAAGTCAGAGAAGATGTATAGAAGAGTAGTATGAAGATTAGTATGAGAAATATCCCTTAAATAATTTACGATCATAAGCGCATAACTGGAACTGATCAAACATCTATGTCACATACAGTAGTTCATTTTTGGATATAGTGCATATCTATTTTCAGGAGGTTGTAGCCTTATTTCTCTTTGAGCCGTTAGCTCTTGGATAGTGAGTCCTCACCCTTAACATGGTTAATTATAAAAGACTCATAACAGGTTCAGACCCTTAACCAGGTCATTATACTCATATTGTAAAGACTGCTTCTAACAGGGCAAAGGAACTTTAACAGGTTCATTATACTAGTACAATATTTGTGGGTATTAATTCCCACCGGGGTTTTTCCTCTAATCAAGGTTTCCCCATAATCATATCAAGTGTTATGTGATCTTGTGTTATGCTTCATTGAATGTATATTTGATCTATGTTTAAGTTGTTGAATTTGAATAATAAGCTAAACACTGATTCACCCCCCCCTCTGAGTGTTTCCAACAAAGACAACATAGAAAAATACTCATAGTGAAAACAAACTAATTCCAACACATAGAAGTCCCAAACCAAAAGGTAAAAATATCCTTTCCCAAAGTGTCTGCAATCACAAAGCATTGTCCCACATTCTTATATTTGAACCCATGGCTCATTATAGGAGAAATATGAATAAAGAAAAGATTAAAAATAAAACTAGGCTACAAAAATGGTAGGATAACCTAGAGAGATAGAGTCCCAACCACTTCATTCTCCTCAACAATAGAGAAAGTCATATAAAGAGAGATTCCCAAAAAGGAAACATTAGTATCAAAAATTAGAAGACATAGAACTAAATGCAAGCATACACACTCATGTAAATACTCTAGATCAATGGCCATGAAGAAATTGTGGACCACATGATAGTCAAATCCCTTCCCATAAGAATTATACATGAATAGATCTACCACAAAAAAAATGTATTTTTAAGCCCTCAACCCACCAAGACATAGAAAATTCAAAAAAGGAAGAATCCTTCATAGAAATAATAAGGATATGTTTGTGGAGCCCACAATCCCTTTGAGAACCAAGTTGCAAACAAACTAGTGCTACTAAAAAAGGTAGAAAAGAAACTAGATAGAAGCCTAGATCTTCCCAAAACAAGGATATTGACTTCCCTAAAAAGTCACTTGAAATCCACCACAACACGAACACACCAAGTTTCATTTGAAACACCATTTTTCTCATATTACTCTCTAATACATGGAATCCTAGCAGCCACATGGACCAAAAATGCCCTGAACCATCATAACCAACTAGTATCCCCACACAAGGGTATAAAAGACACAAATGAAGCCTCAGTTTACCCACCATATCTAAGTACTATTATTTATTTCATTTATTTGCATACTTTCTACATCTATTACTTCACCACATATCATTTTTTATTATTAAATTAATATAGGTTAAATGTGTGTATATGTAAACATGCTATTAGATTGCCAAAACTACACTAAAGAAACATATTTTTTCTATTAAATTTTAGTGAAATTTATTATCTTATATAACCTAATTTTTGTCTATCCTAGATTATTTTCATCAACAATAGGGTTTTCAATTTTGAGAAAACTCTAAACTTTATCTATTTTAAAATATCTTAGGATTTTATAGATATTTACTTATTCATTTCAATCTAAGGTTTTGGAATACATTATGATCTTTTTTTTGAACCACCTTCCCACCCTAAGTTATACTATAATCATGAGGCCTTTGATTTTTGCATATAAATATATTAGATTTTGGAATGTTCATATCTTTCATTTCACATTATCCCTTTATTCTTTTCATGACACATTATACTAAGAATAGAGATATATTTTCTATGCGAGGTTTATTCCCTCACATTGTTTCCTTTGCAAATCACTTTTTACCATGATATTTTATCATGTTATTAAATTATGAGAGAGTTTTATCACACATCACTAATATTCAATTTTATTGCTAACCTCATAGCTCCCAGTGTTCACCCTCAACTAAAATAGCTATCACAACTGACGATAAGAAGTCGTGATTAATTTTATACAACCTTGAGAGAGAGGTTGATCCAAGAAAGCATTATGGATATTCATGTATTGAATTGATTAAATTAATATTGATAGATTACAATGAATGCTTACAAAAGCATAAATATGAAACCCTAAATTAAAACCCTATGGGAGGATTAAATTGGAGGATGACAAGTTTTTATGTTAGAATAGTCCTAAAGGATAACTGAGAGGGGGGGTGAATCAGTTATCAACTAATTTAATTATTTTAACCTTATTAACTCCAAAATATAAAAAAGAAAATGCACATTCAGATAACACAATAGATAACAACACAAATTTGGTTACGGTGAAACCAAATGGTAAAAACCCCGGTGGGAATTAGCACCCACAATGAACTATACTTGTTTATAGTAATCCCTATTAGAATATATTTCAACCCTATTAGGAGTTTTACTTTACAATGCAATAAGTATAGAGACCTGGTTAAGGGTCACACCCTGTTAGGAGTCTTTTACAAATAACCCTGTTAGGGGTGGTGGACTCACTATCCAAAAGCTCACTGCTTAATGGTGAAGGCTGCAACCTTCTGTAGAACAAATATGCACTATATCTGATGATGAACTGAAGAGTAGACATACTTTCTTGATCAGTTCCAATGTATTGTAATCTTCCACTACTTCTTCACATAGACCCTTGATGAATGAAACACAACTAATATTCTTCTCTATACATTTTCTGTCTTCTTTCGTATCATTCACACTTAATGTATCACAAATGACTTGCTATAAGTATCTTCCTCAAAGTATGAGATCACAGGACCTGTTAGACAACTCTTCATAAAATTCTTTTCAGCTTTACTAATCATGCAAGCATAATTACAACCACACAAATATAGACTGAATAGATGCGACGCTTCACTAAGTCGGCCTCACAAAATTAACTCTAACTTTGCGATCTTCTTGAAACATGTTTGGCACCTTTAGATAACTATCTTCAACTCATAACTAATCATGAATATACACATGCATATCCCAAAGATAGGCACAACTCAAAAACCAATGCAAATATGTCAGCTCAATGCAGATACACTCCAGAACTGTAACTACCACTAACAAAATTACACAACACAATTGAAACTTCATATCTAAGTCTGCGTGTATGAACATAACATACTAAACATGTCTACAACCTGAATATATCCACGCAAGGCTTGATATCATCATTTTGATAACTACATATAGAATCACTACTTTATATTATATGTTGTCATCAATGACAAACATACAATCAACTAGCTACCAGAAGTAAATCTCCAACAATCTCCCCCTTTGACATTGATGGAAACATATGATATTAAAAACATCTTCAGCACATGGTGTCTTCTTTCTTTTACAATCTTGTCAATATCCTCATCAAATATTCCTCTACACTGCTTCAGTTCTTATGACTATTTTTATATTCCCCTAGAGTATATGCTCTCCCTTACTATATGCTCCCCCTTTGACATCAATGGAAAAGGGTGCCATAAGTAATTAGGCATAGGTACTACTCCAAAAGTAGAGTAGTCAACCATTCATCAGTCACTATGGACTGATGTTCTTTCTTCTTTATCTAATCAGACTCAAGAGAGGGAATTACTCCCAACTTCTCTCTCAGATACTCAAAAGTATCTTTTGATAAAGGCTTTGTGAAAATATCTGCTAGCTATTCTTTGGTGCTCACATAATCCAATTTGACTTCATTATCTATAACTTTTTCTCTAAGAAAATGGTATTTGATCTCAACGTGATTTTTCTTTGCGTGCATGAAAGGATTCTTGGACATATTGATAGTGCTAGTGTTATCACAATGAATAACAATAGGATAATTAACCTATATTCCAAAATATTTAACCATCTGCTTGATCCAAACCATTGTTGAACAATTCAATGCTGCTACAACATATTCAGCTTCTGGTGTCAACTAAGAGATACAATTTTGCTTCTTTCTTACCCAAGAAACCAACCTATCTCCAAGAAATACTACTCCTCCAGAAGTACTTTTCCTGTCATCAATGCAACCTGCCCAATCTTCATTTGTATACACATGAATTTGTACATTCTCTGAATTAGGATACCATAAACCATAGTCTGTAGTTTCCTTTAGATATCTGAATATCATTTTTAATGTCATTAGGTGATTCTATTTTGGTTCAGTTGCAAATCTATCAAAAATGCCAACTATATTAGATATGTCTGGTCTAGATTGAGTAAGATATATAAGTTTTCCAATCATAGATTTGTACAATGTCTTGTCAACTACTTCAGAATCATCTTCTTTTGAAAGCTTGATTCCTGTTATCATGGGAGTGCACACTAGTTTACAGTCTTCCATCTTGAAAGTATTCAATATTTCCTTCACATATTTGGATTGATTTATGAATATTCTTTTATCTATCTATTTTACATTCAATCCCAAAAAGTATTTTATAGGACCAATCATGCTCATCTCAAATTCATTTTGCATTTCTTTTGCAAATTATGCACTAATCTTGTCATTTCCTCCAAAGATAATGTCATCAACAAATATGGAAACAAGTACTAGTCCATTAGGTGTCTCTCTTATGAATAGGTTACAATCTGCTACTCCTTTCTTGAAACCAATCTTGGTGAGGTAACCATCTAGTCTCTCATACCAAGCTCTTCGGGCCTGTTTGAGTCCCTTTCTGCAATTTGCATACCATGTCTAGTTTATCTGATAGATTAAATCCTTCAGGTTGTTCTATGTAGACTTCTTCCTTAAAGTCACCATTCAAAAAGGCTGATTTGAAATCCATATGATACACTTTAAAATCTTTGAATGTTGCATATGCCAAGAATAACTTAGTGGATTCTAGTCTACTCACAGGGGAAAATGTGTGAGTATAATCTATCCCTTCCCTTTGTGCATATCCTTTACACACTAGTCTTTCTTTGTTTCTGACCACTGTACCATCTTCATTCATCTTGTTCCTAAATACCCACTTTGTTCCAATCACATTTTTGTCACTAGGTCTGGGAACCAATTCCCATGTATCATTTTTGACTATTTGATCTAATTATTCTTTCATGGCTTTCTGCCAATCAGAGTCCTTGCAAGCATCTTCAACATTTAAGGGTTCAATCTGTGAAAGTAAACATACCTCTTTATTTACTGAGAGACTTTTTGCTTTTGATCTGGTCAAGACTCTGCTGCTCTGATCTCCAATGATGTCATCCTTTGAATGGTATCTAGATGTGAATTTTGGAACTTTTGGTGTGACATCCTCATCAATTGCTTTAGATACTTCTTTTCTTGATTTGGGTTCATTACATGATACATCAATGCAATCAAACATTTCTTCAATAATAGTGTCTTTACTGCTGGGTCTGGGCTCATCCTCAATCATGGGTGCATATTCATAGTATCTTTCTTAAACCATGAACTTTTCATCAATCTTTACATGAGTTCTTTCAATTATCTTCTTTAATCTCAAATTGAAACATCTGTATGCTTTTCTTTTAGTAGAGTAACCAAGGAAAATACCTTCATTGCTTCTAGCATCAAACTTACCAACACCATCATCTCTCTTGATGTAGCACTTTCTACCAAAGATTCTGAAGTATTTCACTGTAGGTACATTACCAAACCAAAGTTCATAAGGTGTTTTGTCCATGCCTGGCCTTAGTTGTGTTCTGTTTATAGTATAGACTGTTGTATTGATTTCATCTCTCCAATAGGTGTGCGCAACTTTTCCTTCAATCATCACAGTGCGTGCTATATCAAGTATGATCATGTTCCTTCTCTCTGCTATCCCATTTTTTTGTGGGGTGCTGGGTGTACTCAATTGTCTTTTGATTCCATGTTCTTCACAATAGTCATAAAACTAGTTAGAGGTGAATTCTCCTCCTTTATATGATCTCAGACACTTTAGTTTTAATCCAGATTCATTCTCAACTTTGGCTTTGAATATTTTGAACTTCTCAAAGGCTTCTGACTTCTCTTTTAAGAATGCAACCCACATCATCCTTGAAAAGTCATCAACAAACAAAATGAAATACCTTTCTCGATAGTATGATCTTGTTTGAGTAGGACCACATAAATCTGTATGCACTAGGTCTAACTTGTTCTCAGCTAAGTTTTGCTTACTTTTGAAAAAGCTCCTTACATGCTTTCCCATAACACATTCCTTGCATATTGTGTCTACTGGTCTTGCAATACTAGGAAGATCTCTAACTGCTTTGACACTGCTTATCTTTACTATATTATCAAAGTTGATATGATAAAGTCTCTTGTGCCATAACCAACTATCATCCACTTTTGTAACAAAACAACTTACATCATAATTGAGATGAAAAACATTACCTTTTTTTGTTTATCCTCATCCAATCGTGTCTCCATTTTTGTTGCTAATGATGCATTTGTTTTCTTTGAATTCCAAATGATAACCTTTGTCAGGTAGCTGTCCAAAACTTAGTAGATTTTGATGTAGTCCATCAACATGCAAAACATCATATGGCTTATTCTTTCCATCTAGGGTGATGGATCCTTTGCGTATGATAGGTTTGGGAGTATTGTCTCCAAATCTAACCATACCACCTTTGTACTTTTCTAGATGAACAAATTTGTCTTTATCACCTATCATGTGGTGAGAACAACTGTTGTCAATGATCCAATCAGTTCTGATGTTTTCTTTGGAAATTAGGGCTAACTCATGTGCTTCTTTTTCATCTTCAATGTCCATATCCTCAAGGAATTTTTCCATATATTTAAGGGCAATGAATCAAATTTCATCTTCTCCTGAATCTTCATCAGTTACACCTTCTTCAGCATGATAACATTCCTTTCTGTATTTAGGTTTATAATCAAGTCTAAATTTCTTTACTCTTGTAGGACACTTGGATGCAAAGTGGCCAATCTTGTTGCATGAAAAACATTTGAATGGAAGTTGTCCTTCATATTTACCTTTGACTTTCTTTTCTCTTTTAGCAATCATAGCTATGATTTCTTCCAGTTCTTCATCAACATCTTCTTTCTCATTATTGCTAGAGATGAGATATTTCTTACCATGGACTAATGCTTTGAAAGCTATTTCACCTTTTGGTTTAGTCTTCAATCTTGATATCTCAAATGCAAAGATTTTACTGATCAAAGTCTCTCTTTTGAAGTCTTGTGAGAATTGCATAGTTTCCTCTAGAATACTGATCTTGTTCTCATAGTCTGATGTTAGAGTAGTCAACATCTTGTCCATTATATCTTCTTCTGATATTTCTCCACCATTGTTTTTGATTCCAGAAACTACTTCATTTATCCAATGATTGTAGGTTCTAATGTTCTCTTCCGGTAACATCTCAACACTGTTGTGGGTAAAAGTACAATAATCTGTCACCCTTTTACAAAGGAAAAGGAAAACAACACAAAAACTATAAAACTTCAAGGGCATAAAATTCACATTTCTGTTGAGAATTTGAAGATGATGTAAACTGATGAAATGTGTGAAATAGTCTAAATAATATGCCTATAATTTTTTTAAAAAAAATTGAAGCAAAATTAATATGTTTTTTGAAATTTTAAGATCTATTTTTCATTTTGTGAAAAATATTGTAAATTAGGGATTTTACTTCCCGCCAAATCATTATAAGTAAAACATTAGTTTTTCCTCCAATTTCATAATATATTTTAGATGATAGGTATAGCTAGTGCCCAAAAAAAGAAAAAAAGTGTTTTCGTTGTATACTTTGCCCGTTATAAGTATTCAAAGTCGAACTTAGTTGAAATCAACCATTTTTGTCTACCACGATTTTTCCCCTATCAAAACTATACCAAAAACCAAATAAATTACATATTATTGAAGAGGATTCTCATCTCTAGTGTTATCTATGATTTTAAAAAATTTCTGAATTGATTTAGTATATTTTTATATTATCTAGATCAACAACTTCCAAAATCTTTAATAACCTACATGCAATTTTTAACAAATTTGTTCAATGTTATGTAGTCAAAACAATATAAAAATTATGTCAAGCATCGTAGTTCTGAGATCTACAAAAGGGTACTTTTAGTTTTTTGACATTGTTTAGTTTCAATAGAGAAAAAACTAGAAGAAGTGCCAACTTGCTGATTTGGTGTTTTTTTTGAGGTTTGGTTGCCAACATGGCATGCCACATAGGATGACTCAGTCGAGTATAACTCGGCCGAGTACTACTCAGCCGAGGGTAACTCGGCCGAGTCTAGGTAAGTGGTGGGCCACCCATGAGCGGTCGGGTGGGTGACCCACCCTTTCAATTTGAAAGGTATATATAAAAGTTGTTTTTTAAAAAAATAAATATCAATTGCGAATTTCAACACTTATTTTGGAATATATAAAGTTTTTTGAGGAAGCGAAGAAGGCATTTTTAATAAAGAAGGATTCTGAAATAAAAATAAATTTTTTGCTTCTATTTGAGCAATGGGAAATAAAAGGACTAGAACAAGGAAATATGATCGTAAAAGGAATGACCAAATGAACGGTCATACAAAACTTACCGAAGAGCAAATGGTTAATGTTGAAGAAGATCCTATCAATGTTGAAGAAGGTGCAACTCAACTAGGGGAGGATATTGGTACTAGTCAACATATGCGTATTTGTCCTACAATGCAAAATTTGATGGAGATGAATGAGGATTCACTTCTTCAGTCAAATTGCACTAGAGCACCTGATATCTAATAGCACTATTAAATTTTATGTCAAAAACATTTGGAAAGAATATTTTGAGGATTAAACTTTGGTGGGAAAAGGACAATTGTTTGCAAAGTTATTCCAGAAAAGAGAAATGACTCGGGTTTTGGAGTTGTTAGGTGTTGATAATAGGAAAATTGGACAAGGAGGTTAAGTAAAAGAAACAATAATTGAAAATTTGCAAGATGCATTGAACCTTGTTAACAGGACAGATCATGGAGGATCTGATTCAAATACTGCTAGAAGAGCGTTGATGACTATGATTACCAGTAAGAGATTGACACACAAAAATCAAGTTCGAGCAGTTTCTGATTTAGTCAATGTATGTCAAAGAATTGTTCAGAGATATATTAGGAAGAGAAATATGTTGGATATGAACATTGAAAAGAATTGGGTATAGATTTGTAGAGTTCCTCGAATAGACAAAATTTATGAACATGTAAGAAGTCAAGTCATTGAATTTTGGACCAACCACTCTCATGTTTCTTCCAATAGAAGGGACACTATATAGATTAAAGATGATGAGACTGGTATGAAGATTTCATGTAATGTCCCTGCCAGGGAACCCATAAGGAATCAGGTCTATGACTTAAAATTACAATTAACAATTTTTTATTTTTTTCTAACATTATAACTTAACATCATTACCATTTACAAAAACATTCCTTAAGGTTCCCTTAATGAATTCAATTACCATTATTAAATATTTCATTTTATTACTTAATCGAGCAAATTC
>MU223517.1:593280-614387 GCA_018584345.1 Thuja plicata | reverse complement strand
AGATAGGCTATGGTAAAAAGAATCAATAGACGAATCATCATATGGATTGTATGATTCAGCCTTCTGAATCATACTCATCAACTCTGTATGAATGGAAATCAATTTCTCCCTATTAGGGAGGGTAGCATTATTTTTCAATGTCCTCTCTAGTGTAGCTAGAGTGGCGTGCATCCTCATGATAGTCTCCTATCTATGACTATCATGACTCTGTGGGGTATCATAGTGGCCTGATGATGCTCATGAGGCCTAAATACCATGAATGCTAGGGTCTGAACCAGTAGAAGCCATGTGATGTAGAAATGTAATATCTAGAGTCTATAAAAAGTGCACTCGCTGCAAGTGGGCACATACATGTGTACATTCAGTATAGGAAATCAATTTAAATATACATGTATATGTGTTGAAAAATAACATGTTTTCAAATTAAAAAATTAAAAAATATCTAGATCTACATACATATTTAAATTTTAAACAAATTAAATTTACATCTTCAACATGAAACATTTTTTTAAACAAAAGTTCAGAAATTTTAAACATTGAAAATTGCACGTGCATGTACATGTAATTAACAAAAATATATGTACATAATATATATGTATGTCCATCTGAACAAAAATATTCATGACATCCCTTTAAGCACAAATACATCAAAAAAAGATTTCACATGTATGTATAACTTTAAAGTGATTTTAAGATTTTAATTTATATAAAAATTTATTTATGTTTAACCTAGTACGTAAAACTTCTAGGGTTTTGTTATGTACTAATATTGAAAATTGAGTACGTAATGAAAATGTAGATAGAATGATCAAGTTGTGACAAAGATTTTTGGCACGTTCTCAAGTAATAAATATAGTCATATATATCTTAAATTAATTCGCTACATAATCTCAAATGATACATAGTTATGTTTTTAGTTTATGTTTTTGTTAAATTATATGATTTTACCTGCTTTTAAATTTATGTATAAATGTTTCAGAATTTTGGATTTGGGTTTGTGTTTATGTTTCAGAATTTTTTATTTGGGTTTGCGTTTATGTTTCAAAATTTTGGGTAAATTATGTATAAATTTGAGTTTGTGTTTAAGTTTGGGTTTGCGTTTAAATGTTTTGAAATAAAATCAATTATATTCAACCTAAAAAAATTCATTTCTAGAAAATGAAGAAAAAAAATTTATATTATAATGCTAGATAAAAAAAATTTATTTTACACATATTCATAAATACAGTAAAACATTTAAAAAAAAAAAAAAAGGGACCTACCTCGAACTCGATCGAGTTTTCTTCTTCACCTCCACCCGCTGAATCTTAGCCCCTCAAAGTGCAAATGAGGGGCTAGCGGGATATTTTGGGGTTTTTAAAATGATTCATATATTCGGCCGAGAGTACCAGGCCATGTAGGCGCCACTCAATGCCGCCGGGCACCCACATAAACTCAGTCGTGTGGGACTCGGCCAAGTATAATGCAAATGAGCACCCTGAATTGTCCTTAGGGGTGATAGATTATAGTGCTTTTACCCTTGTATTTCTTTTTCCATGTCTTCCTACGTGCATTCTTTGCTTGAATATCTCCTTCAAACATGTCTTCTAAATACTTCCATATAGTGTATGCCTTGTCTAATTTATTGATCTTAGAAAATTCACTGTCAGATAGGGCACTTATAAGGGCTTCTTTTACAATTGCATTAGCTGTGAATGTTTCCTTTTGTTTGATAGTAGCATCATTTTTTGATAGATCTTTAAGTGAGGGAATACCAAATTCTTGTGTAGCTATCTCAAAGATGTCAAAACCAACACACTATAGATGTGTTATCATTTTATTCTTCCAATCCAGATAATTATCTCTATCAAAATTATGACTCTCTTTTCTGAAGTATGCCATCTGATCTACCTTAAGCTGTTAGGATTTCTCCTCAAGGCATTTGGCTCTGATACCAATTGTTAGAATAGTTCTAAAGGATAACTGAGAGGGGGGTGAATCAATTATCAGCTAATTTAATTCTTTTAACCTTATTAACTTAAGAATATAATAAAGCAAATGCACATTCAGATAAAATAATAGATAACAACACAATTTTGTTACGGGGAAACCAAATGGTAAAAACCCCAGTGAGAATTAGCACCCACAATGAACTATACTTGTTTATAGTAATGCTTTTTAGAAGATATTTCAACCCTATTAGGATTTGTACTTTACAACACAATAAGTATAGTGACCTGGTTAAGGGTCAGACCCTGTTAGGAGTCTTTTACAAATAAACCTGTTAGGGGTGGTGGACTCATTGTCCAAGAGCTCACTACTTAATGGTGAAGGCTGCAACCTTCTGTAGAATAGATATACACTATATCTGATGATGAACTGTAGAGTAGACCTTTTGTCTTGATCAGTTCCAATGTATTTTAATCTTCCACTGCTTCTTCACATAGACCCTTGATGAATGAAACACAACTGATATTCTACTCTGTATATTTTTTGTCTTCTTTCATATCATTCACACTTAGCGTATCACAAATAACTTGCTATAAGTATCTTCCTCAAATTATGAGATTATGGGACCTATTAGACAACTCTTCATAACATCCTTGTCGGCTTTACTAATCATGCAAGCATAATTACAACCACACAACTATAGACTGAATAGACGTGATGCTTCACTAAGTCGGCCTCACCAAATTAACTCTAACTTTGCGATCTTCTTGAAATACATTTGGCGCCTTTAGATAACTGTATTCAACTCATAACTAATCATGAATATACACATGCATATCTTGAAGATAGGTGCAAATCAAGAACCAGAACCAATGCAAATACGTCAGCTCTATGCAGATACACTCCAAAACTGTAACTGCCACTAACAGAATTACACAACACAACTGAAACTTCATATCTAAGTCTGCGTGTATGAACATAACATACTAAACATGTCTACAACCTGAATATATCCATGCAAGGCTTGATATCATCATTCTTATAAGTACATATAGAATCACTACTATATATTATATGTTGTCATCAATGACAAAGATACAATCAACTAGCTGCCAAAAGTAAATCTCCAACATTTTAAGCATATGACTTGAGAGTAAAACTTGGCCAAGTTGATTAGCTCATTCTAAATATATCAAAGAAATCATAGGTTTGGCTTAAGTGTAATAAAGTAATAGGGACCCTAAGTAATTACTTATTAATTAATTAGTCACTAAGGTAATATCCTAATTAATACAACACCCTCCTTAAGATCAACTTAGGGAGAAGCTCAAAGTGTAATGATGAGTGGAAGTTTGGATAGATGAATACATGAAGGGATGCATGATTGCACATGTAGGGGTCCCTACTATAATTCCTAATGAGGTACCCATGTACAAAAGAGAAAACCATGTGAGAAAAAAATCATCTCTAAAAGCAAGAAACTATAGCAATGAAATAGTAAAAGAAGGAAATTATGAGGGCTTAATGTGACCCCCTTAGGGATTCTTCTATCACACAATTACAATAAATGTCCCCCATAGGAAAGAGAAAGTGAGGATAGGCATACCACATAAAGAAGTAGCTCTTTTATGATGAAGATGTTTGAAAGAGACGCTAATGAAGAGATTATATATTGTCATTAATAGAAATTAAAAATATTTTAAATGATAAGACAACACAATTTTGTGATACCTAAGGTCAAATAGTAAAATTGGTTAAGTACAAACTTACTGGCATAGTGATACATTTTTGGTATTTAGATCGTTACAGAAACATGTGATAGAATATTGATGTGTGATTGGAGGAGATGATTTATAGGATATATATACGTCTATATTTATGATCACAAAGTTGATGTTAAGATGTATGGAGTTATGATTTGTTCAGTATCAGGTTAATAGGTTAAAGTTAGAGATAGAGACAGTCGATAATTAGATCATGCAACGATCCTATTAGATCGATGGTATGATCAGTTTGATCAATGGAGGAGTTAGAGTCGACATGGTACATGATGTAAATGTTATGATTTGGTTTATCATGGAAATTTTACAAGGTATTTGACCAACACACTATACACTACTTATTTTTTTCTTATGGAAGACAATGTTAAGGAAAAAGTTGATATATAAGATCAAGTTTTTGAGATGGAGCATATGATAGAAATAATGATTAGATTTCAAGGTTAAGACATGAGATATAATACTAAAGGATCAATTTTACACTTCACTATAACTAGATTAGAATACTTGATATTGTTTTTCATTTCATGACTGGGATAGTGAGTCATATCTCTTTTGTATCAGATTGTTGAGGCAGTGAGCCTTGCTGGTAGGTTTTATTATTGAGCAATGAGCTCTAGGTTGTAATATTGAATACATGTGCATTCCCCTCTTATGTTATTTAACCCTTTAATTGGGTACTTTATTTCTATAGAATTAAAACATATTCTTGGTTCCATCCCCACCGTGGTTTTTCCCCTAACAAGGTTTCCAATATAAAAAATTATGGTGTTATTATGTTATGGTTGTTGTTTTATGGTTTACTTTCACTTGTGTTAATTTCATTGATATGCAAATTGTGGTTGAATTTAAAATATGTTGGAACATTGATTCACCCCCCTCGCTATATTCTTCAATCCTAACAATTGGTATCAATTCCTTTTTCCTTGGAAGAAGTCTAACCACTTAAGAAAGATCCTGATGGCAGATTTCACAGTACCTAGAAGTTTACAGAAGCAAATTTTTGTTGCACTTGATGATATTCACAAAGAAAATAATAATAATTCAGAATTGGAGAGAAAGCATAAGAATGTTGAATTTTTCATTGAAATCCTGAAGGATCAGTTAAACAAATCTAGAGATAAGAGGAAAGATCTTGTTGAATAATTGCAATAGAAAGGAAGCTCAAATTTCTCACAAACCCTAAAATAAAAATCTGATGAGTTTGAACAGATCACAAAGGATGGAGACAAAATTAAACATAAGTAGGAAGTTGTGGTAATGAAGCTGACTAAATAAATTGAAGAAAATAATAATCTTGAACAAAACCTAAAGGAGAAGACAAAATAATTCTACAAACTAAATTTTTAAATTGGACAGTTACAGATCTACCTTGAGGAATCTAAACATAATGAGTATGAAATTGAAAGGGTTAATGAAGTTCTTAGTAGTGAACTTTCATCTATAAATGAATAAAAATAAAAATTTAGATCAGGTACTGTGAAGCTTGATGAGAAATTGGAAACACAATGACCAGTTGGAGAGACACAAGGACTTAAATTTGAGAAAGGTAAAAGTTCTGGATCAGGAGAGAAAATCAATTAATCATAGAATAAAATGGAAAAACCTATGAATACACCTATGAGACAACCTAAATTCAATGGAAGTTGCTTTTCATGTAACAAAATTAGGCATAAAGCGAAGGAGTGTAGAATAAAATCTAATAATGCTACATTTTCTAGCTAATATTACACCTATAAGAATTATGGACACAAGGCAAGTGAGTGCAATCAAGGATGTAAAACTCGATGAACCAAAGGAATATAACCTATTAAAAATGCAATATCTTTGTTCATATTGTGAAGAATTGCAAAATGGGGAGTGTAAGAATTTGCCTAAGGAAAATAATGAAATTCCGAGATCTAGAAGCTCAATAGATAGAACAAAAGAGACAAATATGATATTATCAATTGATTGATTCAATAATGATCAAATAATAATGGATTCCCAATTGATAAATACAAAGTATATGTGCCTGAATATATAAGCAATGTATGATAACTAGGAGTGATGCAAGAGATAACCTATCAATCACACTAGGTGTAATGACATGTCTACCAAAGGTTGATCATCCTCCATTGTACAATGAAGTATGTGCAAATATGTGCAAGAATGAGAGGATGATAATGTGATAAGAGCACTAAAGATGGATCTCACACATAATTTGGTATTTCTCCTACACTATGTGCTAAATAAGATGCAAAATCCTAGGTGTCTATAGTGTAAAGTACTATGTAATGTATTATCCTAAGTAAGCTTAAGTAAATTGTAATTAGGAATATTTAATTACACCAACACCCCCCTTAAGTGAAACTTAGGGGAATACACTTAAATTCACAATGCAAGATGAAAATTCAAGATAGGTCCTGGCTACAAGGCCATTTTAGGTACCCATGTACAATAAGAAAGTGCAAAAGCAATGCAATCTCTCATAAAGCAGAGAAAGAGGGAAAACCTCATGGGAAATAAACCCTCCCCCCAAAAGAGAGATGAATACAAAAAAGATGCATGGATGGATAGAGTAATCAAGACCACCCCCCCCCCCATTATGACATACATCATGTATATAAAATCAATAATCCCTGCATAGGAAGGAAATAAGAAGACATGATATCTCCCCATAATGAACAATGTCCTTCAAGTATGGTGAGTGCTTGAAGGAAAAACATAGTCCAATTCCTACAAACAACATTTCTCCCCTTAGGAAGAAGATACACCAAGTATAAATGCAAGAATGTTTCCCATTCTGGATAGGAATAAGGAAGGGGAATCCAAATGAAGTATGAATATGTCTCTTAAGTGTACTCATGTAGCACCATGTAGTTGGTTGATGAAGATGCTATGAATCAATCAGGAACATACCCAATAGATGGTGACAAGAAAGGAACTAATGGTAACTGATCAATATAATAATTTGGGTCAACCTCCAAAGACAACGATGTCTCCTCAAAATAGGAATTAGAATGAGAGACAAAGAAGCCCCCACTCAATGCAGAATGTACACCCATGGTAGATGCTCTAGGATCAATGTAGGAATTTCTCCTAGAAAATTGAATAATGTTCTTCCCTTTAGGAAGAAATAATTCCATAGGTGTAGCAATGAATCCTCCCCAATCTGTAGGAAGAACCCTCAATATTTATAATGTCTCAGTAAACTGAATAGGAATCTCTAATAAATGAGTATGATCAAGCTGAACCATGCAATATGACATCTCAAGTGAAGTTTGAGACTCATGAAGGCAAATCTACAAAGACTCAAATGTCTTATTTGAAGATAAAGAAACCTCCTCTAAATGTTATATCAAAGGATCCATAATCAGGTCAAACTTGAAATAATGATCAAGTGAAGAATGATGAGAGTTAGAGTGTTCCCTTGCAACAACTAAAGAAGGATCATCCTTATCAAGATCATCCTTATCAAAGAGAAGATGATTTCCATCAATGATGTCTCCTAAATCCTCAATATAGGAATCCACAAAAAACCTATAATGTCTATTAAGAAGTGATCCCAAGGAACTGTGTCTGGAAGACAAGGAATATTCTATTGCACCGAATCACAAGCATCTATGGCTGAAGTAGTACAAGAATAAATAGGTGCAATGGTAGGAGTGATCTCAACTAGAGAAGTAGAAGGAGATTTTACAACTTTAGCAGCTTTATGTTGAGCCTTTATATCATCATAGCAGTCAAGTAATGCAAGAAACTCAATCCACCTTAAGGTAGGCTCATCATAAGGAATATTGTCTGCATCATCAAGTGGAATAAGAAAATCTATAAATGGATCTTTTGGGAATGGAGGAATATGTAGATATCCAAGATTCTCCCAAATAAGGATCCAACGTGTGTGTAGGCATCTAATACCTTTAGTTTTGGACGTAACTTCAGTGAAGGAAGTCATATTGATGCTATAAAAAATCAATCTTATGATATCCTAATTCCTTTCTTGCCAAGCTAATTTTTTATATTCAGACTGTGGCTGAAGTATGAGTCCATAAAGATGAGGAAAAATCTTCAACCATCTACAATATGTGATGATATCTTTTTCCCATGACTCATAATTATCCCCATTGAAATGAACAACTACATGATGGATTATATCTTCCATCATTTTGGCCATGATGTACTTCACACATGAAATAATGAGATCAACTAATCAATGCACCCCCCCAAAATGCATTGAATCAAAGAAGCCCCCAAAAATAGATGATTTTGGCACTTTATATATAGTGGATGTACAATAGCCACTTGCTAAAATTGGCCAAAGTGGACTTATGATTTTGATGATTACAATAGAAAATATGAAGCTATAACAGACTCAAACAATTAGGACACAAGATCTCTCAAGGATCCAATCAAATACAAGTACCAGAAACAGGCCCAAATTAAACCAAATGATGAAAGTGATATGTCGACTCCCAATAGCTTCAAATTGATAGCATTTTTAGAAAGTAGACAAAGTATCATACACTTTAAAAAAAATGGCACCTAAAAATATGTTTGTATAAGCTTGAATGGAGCCTCCAAATTCACAAAATCAAGGATTGGATAGTGATAGTCACCAAAAATTGAGAATTCTATAAACTTTTTCCTCCAAAATGAAAACTAATAACACTGATAAAATATTTAGGAGATGTTACCCAAAATAAAAAAATATTAAACTAAAATCGGAGCCTGGATGACTAAGTTATGACCTCTCAAAAATGGACTTCCAAATCAAAACTAAAAATGGTGAGGGTGTAGAAAAATTAAACCTCTAATGATGCCAAGAAATTAGAAGCTTAAATTTGATGGTCAAATGACCATCGCAACAAAAAGAAAAATAATCATGTTGATACTTATCTTGTAGACTGTGAATTGACAGATATATAAAAGGGTGGGACCCCAAAAATAACCCCAATATTTTGTAATAAAATATGACAGAAAAATGTAGCCTAATAGGAAATAATTTTCCGATCCAAAATAAAACTGATTTAAATAAAATCAAATCTATGCCGCTGAATCGCACATAGAGCAAACAGCTCGATTTGCAAATAAAATTTTCCTTAGATTTGACTTTTGCCTAATATAGACAAATTTATAGTCAAAATTCACTAGAATGGCCACCCAGACACAATGGTGAGGTCAGATCTTGCTCTAGATGCTCCCACAAGTTGCTGATCTTGGATATGAATCGTGGCTCTCCAAAAAATGAAGCAAAAAACTTTTGAATGGCTATGCAATGAACACTCCTATGGATATGATACCATGGAAGGATTTTCCTAAGGCAAATAATGAAATGCCAAGATCTAGAAACTCAATAGATAGAACAAGAGAGACGAATATGATATGATCAATTGATTGATTCAATAATGATAAAATAATAATGGATTCGCAATTGATAAATACAAAGTAGATGTGCCTGAATATATACGAAATGCATGATAAATAGGAGTGATGCAAGAGATAACCTATCAATCACACTAGGTGTAATCACATGTCCACCAAAGGTGGATCATCCTCCATTTTACAATGAAGTATGTTCAAACATGTGTGCCAATGAGAGGATGATAATGTGAGAAGAGCACTAAAGGTGGATCTCACACATAAAGTGGAATTTCTACTACACCATGTGTTAAACTAAGGTGCAAACTCCTAGGTATCTACAATGCAAACTATTATGTAATGCATTATCCTAAGTAATCTTAAGTAAAGTGTAATTAGGAATATTTAATTATACTAATAGGGAGAAACCCTAAGAACACAAGGTATGCTAATGTGACATGTTTTAATTGCAATAACCATGGTCATATTTCTAGAATTTGCAGAATGAAGAATGTAGGAGTATCAATAGAAGGAAATAGTGTGTAGAATGATAAAGGAAAGAAAATTGTTGATGTGAATGAGGTTAGGAAGGATATGAATAAATTATGGCTTAGAAAAGATTTGATTTCCGATAGTGGAAAGAATGCGCCAACTTCTGGTGTGATTATCTCTTCTGAGAATTAATTAGATCAATGATCTAAGGGGGATTTCCTTATGAAAATATTTATTCGACCCAAAATCTGAAAAAGTAGTATATGTGAAGGCATACTGAGTTACAGAAACACAATTTACATCTTATATATCAATCACAAAAAGTTGTGAAATGTTTTTAAGGATCGAGGAAGAATTTTACATTCTTTGTTATGAGATAGTTTTGATGGAGTTTAATGCAATTAATGCTGACATCCTTTTATGACATGCAAAGTTACAAAAGGGATTTTGTTACTTTCATTTGAAACCTTTCATACTAATGAAGGAGCTTTTAGAGCATTTGACATGATTTAGCAGCAGGTGAAGGAAATTTCATCCACATCTTTCATTTGTGCCCTAGAATTTGATGAAAGAGGTATTTTGTCTTGAAAACCTATATTTGCGAATATTTTAGTATGGATACTCCTAGAGTTGTTGATATTACTAGGAGACCTAGGCCAATCTTTAAGAAAAACCCAGTTAAATATACATTTGATGACCCAGAAGGATCTTTTTCTTCAATTCCCTACACTTTTCTTTATGTTGAGGATGTGCAAGCATACATGCATTAGTCTTTGGAAGAATTGGGAGACAGATCAAAAAATGAGCAATGGAAGGTAGTTGCCCCAGTTTCTATTTTGAAAGATGAGTATAATTCTTTAAGGAAGAAACATTTTACTCAGGTCATGGAGTTCACAAATTTCTTCAAATCATAGTGGATACGACTTATTCTGAGCCATGTGCATGATCAATTTATCTGGCTGGATTCAATACACAAAATCACAAAAGAGGCTATGAAGGAAGTGATTGGATTTTAAGACATTGGTGATGTACCTACACTTATCTCTATTAAGAAGGACCTTGTTACTCAATTGACATATTCACAGTGGGATAAGTGTACGATGACTATTAACAACACAGGACAACCAAATGTGAAATTTTCTTCATTGGTCTTGGCATATAAAGTCTATCATTCAAGTAGATAGAATTAAGTATCAAGAACCGTCATCTAAGTGGTCTACAAAATGGTTAATGAAAACCTACATTATGACATATGCGAAGAAATGAGAGAGAAATTGATGAAGAAAATTGAGAAGATAAAGAAACACAAAAGACAAATCTTCAAATTTGGGCAATTATTGGTATGCATATTTTTCTATTTCTAAAATTACTTTCCTAGTATTGGAAATATTGTTTGGAAGAAATATATTCCTTTGGCTATTCATATTAATAATTATTGTGATATGATGGAAAAACAAAGTGCTAAGGGAAACCTATGAACATTCTTTAAACAATTGCAGGACTCAATGCAAGCGAGATACAAGTCTCCACCCAAGATTGTGGAGAAGAATAAGGATAACATATATTTTATTGCAGAAATTGATGCATTCTTAATGGATGCATTTGAGCCTCGAAATTCTTGAGTTATGTCTATGGGAAATGAGGATGATGGACCAATCCTAGAGGCCTATGATGAGGATATTCTAAAGAAACCAGTAGATGTAACAAAGAAAATATTGCACACATAATCTAAGAAATAATTTGAAATACATGAGACCCTCACTAGACTAGACCGAGAGAGAAGAATCTAAAGAGAAGTTGCAGTAAGACTTGGATTCATAAAATAAAATATTAAGAAAGCAAGAAAGAAATCTATAGAACTAGATAAATAAAAATAAAAGGTAACTAAGTAGGACAAAGGAAAAGGTAAACTTGTTGATGAACCTATTAATGTAGAGGTAGATGAACCTCCTATTTTCATTCATTTTGCACAATATTTGAGAGGTAGGAAGACTAGAAGTTTTATAGCTACAATCAATAAGGAACCTTTTTCACTTAAGAAACCTACCCTTGTGACAACAAAAGGAAAATTGACAAAGAACAAGAATAGTAATACCCATGCAGGTAAGAGAGTGAAGAGAAAGCCTAAAATAACTTATAAAGGTGATGATGAAGACAAAGATGTTTCTTCAAATTCTAGTAATGTAGTGAAAAAGGCTAGATTAGAAGATTCTATATGAAGAAGGAAATTTGAAGATGATCTTGCAGAGAAGAAACAAAGGACAAATATTGGTAAGCCTCATTTATATGTTAATGATGTTATTAAGAACATGACTATTTATGGGATATTAATTCAAGTAGAATAGAGCTTTGATAGAGATAAAAGGTAAAATACCTAATGAACTATATAACAAACTTGATGGAAGAAGAATGAATTATTTTTAAATGGACAAGGAGATAAGGTAAAGGGTATTACTTCAACTCAATCTATATTTTCTATTGAAAAAATTCATAAGATCCGTGATTTGGTAAAGACAAAATTCTAAAGCAAAACAAGAACAACAAGCTAATGATAGGAAGGATTGATGAGGTATATGAGGAGACAAAAACCATTCTAACTAAATTACTCATTGCAAAAAACATCACTGTAATTCAAAAGAAGGATGAAAAAGACATCAATGTTGAGAAGGATGATTCACTAATTGATACCTCTACCCAAAGGGAAGAAGATGAACCCAATGCATATATTGGAGGAGTTCCTATTACATTTACTATGGAACCTTTGAAAAGTAATATAGATTTGACTGAGACAATAGATGATTGTGAGATGAAGGATATCGATGTCATTGACAATGACAAAACAATAAATGATGTAACCACTGATCTCAATATGACTCAATAGGATAAGCATGAAGAGGTGGAGAAAGTAAGCAATGAAATTCAAACTGATGAACATCTAGATACACAAGATCTTATTACTGGTAACATGGTCAAGGGAGTGACAAGTGTCAGCAAGGCATTGTGTCATGATTGGAGTCATGATATGTCTAGTTGGATCCCACAATCATGCCTAGATGACATATGGAAGAATGACAGGTGGCGGGGCCAGGTAGGATGCTGAGGTGGAAGAGGTCCCAATGAATCAGCTGGTGCCATATGTCACATGTGGTGAGATAAATGGTAGGAAAGAAGGCCAGGAGAGCTCCACATGGAGCCAATTAGAGGGTGACATGTGGCAGAAAGTGCCTGGCCAAAAAAAGGTTAAGGGATGGTTAGATCTAGGTAGATCTAATGGTTCATGCTATCTCATGAAGGAAAGTTGATCAAAGTTTACTCATTATAGGATCATGCCTAAATGCCACATGTCTGGTCAGTTGTGGGGACTGCGGTTTTAGAGCCAAGAGGTGAGTTAACATGTAGTTTAGTGAGGTTTGATTAGAAAATGGATCTAATGCCTTAATCTAAAGTTTCACTATGGATAGTCTTGAAGGTATCACGCATGTGTGACACGCGGATAGTGTTGGGACCCAGACAAAGGTAAAGCAATGATAAAAGATGATCAAGTTTTCTTAGATCTTGTATCATTGGAAAATGGAAGCACTTCCATTTAGGAGTGGTTTAGCTCTCTAAGTAGGTGGTTTGGGGTCATGTCAAATGCCTTGAATGGGTCTTTGACTTGGATCTATTTTTTTCCCATGTTCTACCCTATTTTCCATTTCTCCTCTAACTATTTTTGTTATCCTACTCTGAAATCTTGAGGTTTTTGACCTCAGGGTCAAGTTCAACCTTATATTTCAAGTTTTACCTCGACCCTGACCTATTCCAGGGTCATCGTCAACTCTGACATAGGGTCAAAATTTCAAATTTCCAAGATCGCAGGATGTTGGGGTTTGGAAAGAATAGTTTCCCCACTTCTAGGTCGGTTATTTTAGACTCCAAAGTAATGACTCTTAAAAATATATTTAATATAGGTCCACTTCTCAGGGTATAGGCTTAATTAGAATTTAATTCTCCTATTTTGGCCTCTTTAGAAGTTTGTGCCCTAGATTTGTATATAAGGAACCTTCTACTCTCATTTTCTAAAAGAAACAATATCATCCACACATATGAACATTTACACATAATCTATTAAAGTGATCATCTACTTTCAAGCATTCAAGCCTTCAAGCATTAAAGCCTTCAAGATTCAATTCATCAAGGAGATCCATTGGTAGCCATTGAAGGATTCATGCTCTATGGAGCCCTCTTGTTGAAGATTTCTTCACTACATCCATTCAAGCTTCTTCCTATTCCAAGATCCATTCAATATTAGTGAAAAATATATAAAGTCAATTTATTTGTCAAATATCCTACATCCTATATTCTACATTCTACATCCATTTGGCACATTCATACTTGTGGATCCAAGGATTCAAATCCTCCACAAGGGTTTCAACATAAGCAAGGTGAATTTTTCTATTTACTTTGTTTATTACTACAATTTCAATTCTATTATAAGGTTAATTCCAAAAATGGGGTTTGACCAAGGCAAACCCCTCCCCCCAATAAAAAAAAACATTTTTCTTGTAGGTACAAGTACAGAATAGTGAATCATAGAGAAGATTCAGATACCCTTTTCGACAAAATTTTGGGATCCACAAACAAAATTTTCATCAGAGCGGTGTAGGTCAAGGTCGACGTAAAGGGGTCAAGGTTGACCTGGAGCAAAAAAGGAAAATATTTCTGTGTTTTCTCTATCTCTATGTTTCTATTCCAGATCCGGTTGTAGAATTTCCAAAAACTTGGTATAGACACCATAAACTTGCAATTTCCAGATCTGTTATACTTTTAGGTTAGTATTTGTCTTCAATTCATTTCAATTAAGGTTTTTATGATTTTAGATCGATTACACACTCTCTTTCTCTCTCATTCACACAAAAACCTAGGGAATGTAAGGATTTCCTCTTTCTTCTTATTTCCAGTCGATTGATTCATTTGTGCATTAACCATTTTCTTGTGGTTAATCAATTTGGATCTTTCCTTTGTAAATTTGGGGGATAGGAGGATAATATTACCCTCCCCAAACATTTCAAATGTAAATGGCTAATCATTTTATATTTTTCTCGTACATTTTGTTGAACCCGCTTATGACAGCTCTTTTTTTTGTGGTGTTAGATTTACATTACATGTTAGATATTGCATGCATATTAGATTAGCCTTATTTTATGTTCTTGAATTTACATTTAATTTAGTTCATTTTCACTTCATTGATGTATGAGATTTACTACCTCTAGTCTACTTATAATATCCCAGTTAGAAGAGGTCACAGACTTATGGGTTCCTTTGATCCTAAGTCTTCCTCTCCTTTCCTTAGGATCCCAAATGACAATTTGATCACTCATGATTCTAATCCTTCTACAAAGCATAACTCTTCTCACTCATCTTATGATGAGGATGACGCTTTAAGAGTCCTTCCTGAACAAGTCCAAAAAATTTCAACTGAACTTGATAAAATGGGAAATTGACTTATTCAAGAAAGCCATAATCAAGATTCTATTAAACCTATAGATTTCCTTAAGAAATTCCTTCATGATAGTAATCAAGGTGTTAATCTCTTGTGTGGTATCACTCCGTCTTGTGCATTTAAATGTCAAACCTTTAGCTCAAGAAGCTCAATATCTAGGATTCACTCCTCTTGTTACTAGTGTGGAAACTTCTTCTGTTCCTTTACCTAAAATTCCTACTTACACTCCTCCTTTGGTGACTACATCTCTTCCATATTCCAATCCTCTAGCTTTGAATCTTCTACTTCCATCTCTTCCTGTGAGTTTTCCACCGGTGTCTCTACCTACCTTACAACCTTCTTACCATAGTGATCCTTTTACCTATTCCAACCCTCTTCCAACTGTGGTTCCAAGTGTTCCACCTATTGTGTCTTCCATTCCTATCACTTCCTACACTTTTCCTAGTGCTCCTAATGTTTCTATGCCTCCTATTTCTTGTAATGATTCCACAATCATTAGTCTGGCTCAAACTATGTCTTCTTTAAAACAACAACTTGCATCCTTAACTCAATCCAAGTTTAGTATTTGTACATATGACATGGTTAATCCTTTATCCCTAGACATTATTTGTGCCCATGTCCCTCAGAAAGATGATATGCCTTGTCTTGAGAATTACAATGGTAAGGGAAATCCTGTCACTCATGTTAAAACATTTCAAATCCTTTGTAGTGACTATGCTCATGACCATAGGATTTTAGCCAAGTTGTTTGCTATAAATTTTCATGATAAGGCCTTTCAATGGTATTGTTTCTTGCCTCCTTATTTATTGATTCTTTTCCAAAACTTGCTAATACCTTTATCCAACAATTCCAAAACAACATTAGTTTGCAAGTATCCTTAACTGATTTGATGCATTGTAAACAAAATACTAAAGAAAAATTGACTGAATTTATTGGTAGATTTAAGAATTTGTATGCTCAAATTTCTTATCATGTTCCTTATATTTATATTCATCATATGTTTATTTCAAATTTGAAAAATGATATTAGAGATAAGATTTTTCTTACTGAATTTACCTATTTTCAACAACTTTGTGCATCGCTTCATCATTATCAATTAAAAGTGAGTCAATTTGAGAGAAATAGTCCAATGGCTCATGTTCCATTTGATAAGAGTGATTCTTCTCCTAATCCCAATGAATTTAAGAAACCTAACAACTATGTTAAGATAAATAAGCAAGAAAATCCAGTTGCAGATCAAGTCGTTGTTACATCCAACAATGCCACTTCTGCATCCACCTTTTTCATTTGAATCATACATTCACTCCTCTTTTTGAATCTTTACATTATATTATGAGTAATTTTTTGAATTCTAATATGATTACTTTGCCTCCTATTCAACCTCTTCTTCCTACAACGATGGCATCCTAATCCTTTGATCCCAAAGCCTTTTGTCAATACCATCGTCAAAATGGCCATGATACTGAGAAGTGGTATTCTCTAAAACATAAGGTTCAAGACTTAATTGATTCTAATGCTTTATCTATTGATAATTTTGATGGTAGTGTGTGTAACCACCCTAATTTGGTCTACTATGACTATAGACCCTAGTTTCCCTAAGTGTGATCATACCCCAAATTATGTCAAAACAATCCTTCAAATTACTCGCATAATTCATTTAAATCAAATTTAAATTTCCTAAGTGATTTAATCACTAATTTACATTAATTTCTTTAGTGAATCCAATCAAATCAATTCAATTCAATCAAAACAAATCAAAATAGGGCCAAGGTAATTAATTGAAAGAAATTAAATAAAATCCTAATTATACGTCATCACCTGCAAAAAGCCAATCCCCTAGCCTAATTAATCTAATTAATTGGATATAGTCATAATTAATTATTACAAAAAAATCAATAGCTTAAATAATTAATTAAAATCCCTATTATTGAGTGAATATATTATTTACATATTTCATTTCATTAATATTCCCTCTAACCTAACCAATCTCAACTACCCAACCATGAGTTCAAACTCATCCTAACCCCTTCTCACATTCTAATTCTTCTTAATTAGCTAATTAACCCTAATTAGCTAATCCCCATCCACTCATTCTCTCTCCTCCCATCTCTATCTCCTTAATCAGCTATCTTAAGCCTTAATCTTAATCCTAAGCTACCCCTAAGCTTTTCACATTCCTAATTTTGTGATTAGGAATTCAACCCTCCCCCAAAAGTCAATGTTCTCAAGCTTGACCTTAAACCCTCGCCCATGCTTCTTAAGCCCTCACCCATGCCTCATTAATTCTTTCATAAATGAAGCATTAATGCTTCTTACACATTCTCTTCCACACTCCTCATTACTGAGTCTTACACCCTCATTAATGGATTCCCTTCTAGAGTCTTCTCCCCTTCCTCCCTTCTTTCTATAAATTGGATAGTTTTTGAGCTCAAATGGCCCTAAATTTTAATAGTTGAAAGTATCCTTATGCTGCCCATATTTGGAGAGTTGAAAGAGAAAACTTATGTTGCTCATATTTTTAGGCACTTATATTGCTTTTTATCTCTAATAGTTATATTATTATAATCTTTTATCTTGGAGTTAAAGATGAACTTTTCTTGAGCATATTAGATTAATTTCATTTGAATATTTCATTCTAGGTTGTTTTTGTCACTAATTTATGCATAATCTAAGGGCACATTATTGCATTCTTCAAACTCTTCTTAGAAAGGAAGCAATAGGTCATTTTTAGTGATTAATATCAAACCCTTGATTTTTATGATATTTCACTAATATAATGACTTATTGAAGTATTGTGTCATTCTCAACAGGTGTATAAAATCACACACACATTTTTGGCACCCACCATTGGGAAAAATCTCACATTTTACCTCACTTTGTACTCATTTTCTACTAATTTTTCTTCCTAGGTTTTGGGTATAGACTCATTTTTGGTTGTCAAGGATCGCATCTGGGGTCTTTCATCACATCGCTGAATCTTGGCTCGCACCCCGGATATCATGTTTTGCATCCCAGAAGTTTGGCATCATTTCTGGTGAATGCTCGCATCTGGTAAACATTCTGTCATTTTGGGTGCATTTGGTCACATTTGGTAACTAGGATCATATTCAGGGTTTCTAGGATTGCATCTCATTTTTGGATTTTAAAATTGAAGTGTCGAACCACTAATCTTTGGATTTTTCCTGTTTCTGTCTTTTAAGAAGCTTAATTCTTGTTTGCAGATTGTTGTCTGCACTTTTTCTCAAAAAGGAAGAAAGAGAATGTGGTTTTCAATTTTTTAAGGGATTAATCTGATTTACTTGTTTGAATTTTTTCACAACTCAAAGACATATTCCTACCATTTACTAAATCAATCAGACGATTATGCTCTTTTCCTTCAAGGAAAATTAGAAACTCAAAAATTGATTTAGAACTTGAGAGGAATTTTGAGTAAATGAACAAACAAACTCATTATTTAATTCGTTTTGGGAAAATTAATTGAACAAAACAACACATTTAATCTTGTGGCCTAATTGAACAAGCGTCATTGTATAATTCTTTTGGATTGAAATTGAACAACACAAAGCACTAAAAATTGTGGGATAATTGAACATTCATTGTCTAAATTTTGGAGATAGAAATTAAACAAGCAAATCACCTAATTTTGGGGAAATTGAACTATCAAAATTTGCTTTCAAGTACTATGTTTTCATAATTTAGGAATATCTAAATCAAGCTTAAACTTGCTTGAGGGAATGAACAAAGTGATTGAAGTGTTTTTGGAGAAAATGGCATGGACTAGGAGAGTATGCTCTTCTTCTTTCAAAGAATTAGAAATCTTGAAATCCTAAGCTCTCCAATCCTTTGTATGCTTATTAAACATTAGAGGGCCCACCGGTTGAGGGAAAAACTTCCCAAGAATAACCCAAGTGAGGACAGGTTTTACGCCAACCCTTCCAACTCACTATAAATAATTGCTTCCTTGTAGGCCAATGCCTCGGAAGACGAAATCAATTTTTTTCTCAAAATTTTGACATCATTCCTTGAACATGCTTGGGTATGTGTAGAGTGGAGCCAGTTGAATCTTTCTTGTGAGACTACACATATTTGAGTACTCATAGGGATATACACCATAATATTTCCTTGTGCAATTCTATGGGAGACAGTTTCGAACAGATTTCCCCATCATAAACAACAAACTTTGTAGTCAAACTACCTGATTCATCCCATAAAGGGTGATAATCCTTGTTCAAGGCAAAATTAATTTCCCCAAGATACTCATCATATCATGCCCTCACTTGCGTTTGGAGTTGGCTAATATGGAATCATGACTGGAGCCATTGCGTGCTTGGTGATGGCCATATTTTTATTAGCATTTGAGTGTGTACCTAAGTCTACAAGAAAGGATTTTCATCCTCTACTTAGAAAATAGGGCGTAAGGATGTGTCTATTCACCCCTAACAATGCAAGAATGCTTGATATGTTTGAAAGTTCATTAACAAGATAAATCATTCAAACAAGCAACAAAATTCAATCCTTTGGCTACATACGATATTTTTCACTCACTGGAAAGACTCAAAAACAATCTACTATTAGAAAAATTTGCACATATTCCAAGACAAATTAGACAAAACTTAATGGAACATCAGAGAGTCAACTTTAGTCTGTCTTGGATCGCATATGGTTATGCAAAGTCACATTTAGGATCCTAGGTCACATATGGTAATTGTTGCATCACATCTAGGGAGAAAGATCGCATTTAGTAAATCATGCCTCACATATGGGGAGAAAGGTTGCATCCGGGATATCAAAGCATGCATCCGAGATATCAAAGCTCGCATCTGGTTAAGTAGAACCTTGGATTCAGAGTGTCACATCTAGGGCAGAGTACACTTGCATACTTGTTTCTTAGATGAATTCAGTACTTTTGGATACCCTTTTGGCTCTTCAGTATGGTCCTATTGCTTTTACTGGTCCATCTATTTCTCTTTCACAACTTGCTTATAATTCTACCTTGCATGTCCTTTTGAATCTTCACAATTGGTCCTAAATCATGTGGTCTTTACACTCAACTAAACAACTTGATTCCCATCTCACTATCATGGAATTATAACCCTCTAATGCTGGAGTCACTTACTTCAAACAATCAATTCTCATTGGTTCCCAGCTCACTATCAGGGCATTCTAACCCTCTGATGCTGGAATCAATTACTTTGAAACATCAAACCCAAACTCACACATTTGGGGACAATTTGGAAATCCTTTTGGCACCATTCTGAGACTTTGATCAAGACAATATTACGATGACTAAGAACAAATGGGATAAACCCTATGGTATTAATACCAAGGAAGAAGAGATTCTCATTAAAACCTTATCTAAGAAAATGCAAGCTTTGAAAACTGAAATTCAATACTTAAAAGAAGAAAAAGATACCTCATCAAAGGGGTCTTCACTAAGATCAATCTTTCCTCTTCTCTATGATCAGAAGACACACATGTCTTCACATTCTTCAAAAAAGGAGAAACCTACTCATGCTAATCCTATCTTTGATCAAGAGATTATTTCACAAGATCATGTCGATCCTATCTTTGATCAACATCCTCATAATCTTGAATCCAACATCTCTTTGGAGAGTTCAAGTGGATCTACATGTCCAAGGGATAGAGCATTTACTCCTTTGAGACGATCATATACAACAATGTTGGTAGAGCTTCTTGTAAACAATCTCATCACATAGCCTCAAACCACCTCATGTGGAATTTCATTTGTGAGTACCTACTGTGCCTATCATCAAAATAATGAGCATAAAATTTCACATTTCATGGAGTTAAAAAATTAAATCCTAGATCTAATTTATGATGCCATAATCAAAGTTGACAATACTAATGAATTATCAAATCAAGATACCAATCCCAAAAATTATCAAAATCATGAACCTATGTCTATAAATGAGCTACATGCTACTTCTACTTCTTCCGTTATTCCTCCATCTAACAAAGCTTCAAGGATATCCAAATATCCTCCATCACACAAAGATCCTAATGCTTTTCATGATAACTATGTCTACCCTCAAGGGATGCCTTTAAAAGAAATCCAAGCTAATCTA
>MU223517.1:553716-593098 GCA_018584345.1 Thuja plicata | reverse complement strand
AGTCTTACTAATGATCAAGATCAAGACATTATCCTATCCCCTCCAACATTTGATGAAGATCCCATATCCCTACAATCTGAAGATGATCCCCTTGTATCTTTTCATTTCCTTCAAAAAGATATTCCTCCATCTCAAGAGCTACATAGCCCTCCATCTCCCAAGAAAGACCTTAATACTTCTAAAAATTATATTGAAAATCAAGAGCAAGGTACTCTTCCTGCATTATACAAAGACCCTTTTCAAGATTAGCATGTTCCATCATATCTTTCATATAAACCTCCATATCCACCTCAAGAAACCATTATTCCTCCAAATCCCTTACATGACAATAAGTTTTCTCTTCCATCAAGGGTTCCAGTTAAAATGGCTCCTATCAAAGTTACACATGATCCTATGGGTATGAAGATGAATTTGAAACAAAAGATCCTTGGCTGGGAAGCTCACTCTAAAGATGTTGATACTCATTTCACACCTTATATTCCTCCATTTGCACACAAGAATCAGCCTTCTCCATCCTCTAGATCTATCATTGGTCCCTATGTCAAAAAGATAAAAACTTCAAGTCTTCCATCTATATTGGGTCCATATATCCCTCCATCCACTTACCCTATCTCCTATCAAGATCAATAGAAACATGCATCTTTGAAACCTCTGTGTCAACATATTCATATGAACCATCCATATTGGTCTTATTCATACACACATCCCAAGTCTTTTGGAAGCAATTTGGATGTCAAACAAAGAAATCAGAAATTCAAGAATCCACTTACATATGAAGATCACTATGTCCAATCTAATCAACATGTGAATACAAAGAAAAAGGAAACTTTCAAGAGATCACAAAGGTCCATGAAGAAGAACATAATATCAAAGAAAATATGGGTTCCTAAATCCATCATGGAAAAAGTATGTTCCAACACTGAGAAAATAATAATATCAAAGAAAATATGGGTTCCTAAATCCATCATGGAAGAATTGTGTTCTAAATCATCCAAAATCAAAGGAAAATCAAAATTTATATGGATTCCCAAGTCTCTCTTAAAAGGCTTGAACAAAAAGGAAAAATAAAAATTGGCATCAAAGCTTCCAAATTCTTTCACTTCATCTTCTTTCACACATTTTCCATCTTCTAACTCTATTTTGGGTCCTCATGTCCCAAAAACCATTACCTTGAATACTTCCTCCATCTTGGGTCCTTGTGTACCAAGATCCCTATCCATTCATACATAAAAAAACTCAATCCATACACTACCCTTCAAAGAGTGTGGAGATGTTGATCTTGTCACCATACCCTTCTATATTGGGTCCCTACATTTCATCCATCCCATATCCTTCCATTCATCTAGTCCAATCAAGTGCATAAACTCTTGGCTACCACCTCCTTTATTCTCCATTTCATACCTTACCATCCCCTTATCAACATCTTTGAGCATACTTTTAGTTTTCTTGGCCTATCATAGCATATCTTTCAAAAGAGCACTATCGCAAGAGAAAGATGCATAGGTTCCTCCTTGAGATCTGAAAAAGAAAAAAAGACAAAAAAGAGATTGAAAAAAAGAAAAAAGTGCCTCCGTGAAAACCTAGTAAACAGGCACCTTGGTAGAAAAAGTAAAAAGAAAAAATATTCATCCTATGGTGAAAACCACTTCTTGTAGCTCCTTGGATAAGTACCTTGATGAAAACCTGGCAAACAAGCATTACGTGTAATTCCTCCTACTTGCACTCTTCACTTAGGGGAAAGTTTCTTCCATGACATCATATCCCTCATATCTTTCATCCATTTTTCGTCTGGTGATCTTGACGAGGTTGGGCCTATTCATGAACAAATTGTATATCTTACTTTATCTTGTACATTGATCATAATTGTGATATTGCTTATCCCAAGTCCAAATTCACTACCCTCTCACTAATCCTACATCATCCCTTATCTTGATGGTGCTATCCTATCAATTTTCCCCTTGGTCTTGATCAAAAGAAAGAACAAAATAAAATGAAAAACAAGTTATAAAGATCTCTCTTGACATTTTGACTCTTTTGGGACTACATGATATCCTACAAACTTTTCATGACATCAGGTCATTATCCTATCTAGCATTTAGCACCGTTGTATGAGCCTACATTTCTATATTATTTTTCCCTAGCTTTGGTAATCTTGAGGAGACTCTCTTTGAGGGTGACATTCACCCACTTCATCCACTTTTGTCGATTCACTTCTGATCTATCAATCTATCTGTAACACCCTACATCTTTCTAGACATTCGAGGCACACAATGAGATCATGTTTGAGAATTGGTAATATTTTACAAATCTTCTACACACTAGAAAATAGGCATCACTCGAACTCTGTGCTCTATCTATCAATGCACTAACAACACTATTCTTCATACTTGCACCTATGCTATTTGGTGACTCTAATTCCTTACAAATGTCCTATCCTTGCTTGGGGTTTTTCTGCATTTGTGTCTTAGGAATAGTCATTCTGCACTGGGGGCATCTTTGCTAGCATGCTCAATTCACGTCTACTAGGTTTTCCTAAGCGTCTTGTCTAGGATGGTTCGATGATCAAAAAAAAATTCTCAATACTTGAACTTAAACACTACTATCACAACCAAAAGTGTTTCTTCAACACCACCTACTTGTAACAGACATCGAACTAGTTTTTTTCAACACTTTACACAAAAGTTTCTAAACACTACATGGATTGCAATTGCTAACATATCTAATCCCACATATACTCAGACATGAAACATATTGCTTACATTTCAAATTCTGATTGTTGAATCTCTATTGCACTTGAAAACTAAATCTAATAGTATTTCTCAATACTACTTAAACATGTCATTTGATTTGATTATAATTCTTTTATGTTCCCATGATGTTTCATACTAGGGGCATCTAAGTGATTATAAAATTTCTTTGATTGATTCTCAATTGGTGATTGTTATGTCTTTCGAGTTACTCCGTGACGTCTATTCAAAGACAAAGAGTCACAAGGACAGGGGTAATAATGTTTTCTTGGTTTTCTATGTATGGTGATTTTTCTGAATGATCCTATAAATTTCACCTAACTTGGATGTTTATGGTAAGAGTTGCCAACATGAGTGGATAGCTGCATGTACCTCGATCGTTGTTATGTGTAAACTACAGTGAGGTTGAAACAATTTCCTTGTCTATTTTCTACATCATGTTCTCACTAAGGTGTACGCTACATGATATACCCTTGGATATGAATTTTCAAGGTCATTACGGGTCACATATATTACATTACACTTGAATAGAAACTAACCCTAAAACATTAAAAGGAGATAACTAAATTTTCATCCTAACTTCTATGTCTTGATGCCTAAGTCTATTTCCAACATTTCATCCAATACAAATAGTATTCATACTTTCATGATACTAGTGGGTATTAGTGACATTTGTACTATCAGGTAATGTCCATTACAAATGATTGCCCTATGATGATAAAATGCTACAATGCATACAAAATCAATGACAGTCCTAAGAGTCTACATATAGATGCATTTAGAGATTGCATGATTCATTTTTAACAAAAATAAGAAGAAAGAACAACATAAGGACTTGAGCTCAAAAGTCATTTCTATTTTTCATCCTAAAATCCAAGTTAATCACATAATCAAATATTACTGATATCGATGTCAATGCACATCCATGTCATACATTTTGCATTTATAAAAGAGCAAGAGAAAATACCAAAACAAAGCATTCCTGAATTGAATTTATTTTACATCTTAAAAATGCATCCATACATTTACTTGCATAAAGAAAATTTCAAAAACATTCATTTACATATTCACTTAGTATCATTTGAAACACATTCATATCAGTAATAAATCCAATGAGCGTAAATGGTGTCATCACATATCTAAATCTAACTCATCAAAGAGACTAAGATAAACATAATCACATGTGCTTCAAAAATCTGAAACATCTATAAAAGCATGAGCATCCAAGAACATATCAAAATCAAGAACAACTATCTCAGATATATCAGGAAAGGATCAGATCAAAAATGTGGAACTGTCTACACAAAGAGTATTCGATTATCATTCTAAACCAGCTATACATGTATAAATATCATAGTACAAAAGAATGATCTCTGAAAGATCCAGATATACAATGTGATCTCAAAAATATGATAAAATATGATACATCATGTCTGATTGCCGCCTTCTCCCTGATCTGGAGGAGGAGGAGGTGGAATAAATGGTGCTGGTGGTGGCATGACCCCCTCAAACTGCTGAGTGATCCATGAATATGAATTTGCCCTCTGACCCTCAAGCACTACCGCATGATAAAGCACATAATCATATGTGGCTCTCTGGCCCTAGTGTACTACGGTGAGAGCCTATGTATCTCTCTCAGATCTCAAGCATTCAACTTGTGTGTCTCTCTCTACTCTCACCTGCTCCAGTTGTCTCTCTCTATCTACTAGCAGAGCCTCTAAAGTGGTGATCTTGATTCTGAGCTACTCTCACTCATGCTCACACTGTGATAGTGCATCTCCATCTCACCCTGAGCCCATGCCTGTATCCTTCCCTAAGGGCCTATCCTATGGCCTATCCTGTGGCCTCTCCTATTGTTGTTGTCTCTACCTCTGCTTCTCTCTGGTAAACAAAGGATCTAGATCCATCTGAGGAGCCACAAATCTGAACCAAGTACGCCATCCACTCTCACTGTTGCTAGCCACCTCTCTGATACGACCCATAGCTCTGCCTCCCCTATCATCTACATCATCATCATCAGGACCCTATCCTCTCTCTCCCTCCATGTCTCCCTCCATCTCTCCCACCATCCCTCCCCATAGCTCCTATGTCCCTCTAAGATCCTCCCTGACCTCTAACTAGTTGATCCTCTACAAGATCATAATCCAATGGATCCTCAATCTGAGGAACTGCCTCTCCTAGATCTATAAAATGTAGCATAGGGTATTGTCTCATCTCAACAAGATATCCCGCTGAACAACCTGCATCAGCTACATCAGGTCATAGATCCCACAGAACTTCTACCATCTCTGTGATGGCTCTCTGAGTAGTCTCATAACCCAACTATTGTCCCCATAGTGGTGTCTCATCATGTATCCATGCATACACCGTAAGATCCTAGAATCTACCCTATAATTGGTCATACTTCCTCAACACATGGGTCACCAAAAATCACTCAATCATGTATCTATTATGCCCAATTAGATACCCTCTCTGGAAAAAATAAGGCACCTGGCACCTGTCAGATAACCACTCCTCATAATCAAGGTATGGTCGCCATACTACTACAGTAATATCATCTAACACACAGCGCCAATAATCCACCTTGCCCAGATGGGGCTGATGTATCCAACCAGAGTACATATATACGTAAGGATGCTCTACTACTCACTGCCTGTCAACTATTAGCTATGTCACTGGAATGTTCTCCCAGGCCAAGATCTGAAGAACTAGGATACCCATAGTCATGCTCGATGAGTAATGGTACACTATCTCATGTAACTCTTGGTACATATGAGCCTATATGCAACTACCCCATGCAGATCTCCATCTTACAACTACTATATGCTCCAGCATGTCAACCCAGCCTACCATAAATTTGTGTTGTCCATGGTCTGACATCAAGATACCTTCAATCAAACTAGCTAAAAATATAGGTAGACAATCAAAATGGTTGTAAATATAATCCCATGAAAGGTACCGACGAGTGATCATATCATCTCCAAAGAAGTGTCATGCAGTGGAAATTGATGAGGTAGAAGTAGAATCAAAATGGACCTCATGTCCTATCATCAAAACTCTAAGTATCCACCACACATCCTCTGGTGTGACCATCATCTCACTAGTAGGGAGATGGAAGGTTTTGTGCTCTGGATGCCATCTTTTGGCCAGAGCAGTCAACAACCCTCAATTTACCTGAATGTTGGGTATATCTCTCAAAGCATATAAACCTACACAGGTGACTAACTTAGCCTCTTCACCTATCAATGCTCGCATTAACGTAAGAACGCAACTAAGATATAGACTACAGAAGGAGACCACTTCCAAAGGAACATGTTCATACATAAATAATTGTACAAAAAATATCAAATCAATAATTTATCTAAGGCAACTTAGTAGAAACACTATCAGCTAAGTATTTTGGTCATCAGATAGACACATATAGGCAAGATGGGAAGCTAACACGTTAAAAAAACTAGATGCAACTCTTTTCTAATGGGGTATGATCCTCTTTATTAGATGTGATCCCTAATTTCTAGGCTGTGATGGGGCATTCAGGATGCGACCCTATTTTCATAGGATGCAACACGGGATGCTGCGTGCGACCCTATTTTTACTGGGTGTGAAATCTTGTAAAAAATTACCACAACTATAGCCTGTAATTCAAAAACTCACAAATGGGGTGCAATCCTAGATTTATAGGAAGTGACTCAAGATTTTGGGTACCTACAAGAAGCGATGCGGGATTGACAGGAAGTGACGAAAAATACAGGATGTGACACAAAACTTAAATGGCTATAACTTGAAAACAATACATGAAAATAAAAACTAGCAATTTCAAAAGCTAGGTTTTCAGGTACTTACCAGAGGTGGGTAGTCCGTTGGACACTGATGTTGATGGCTGAGCTCAAAATGATGCTTCTCCACAGAGACCACCATCTTCTCTGTAGAGCTTTCTTAATTACTAAGGTGAAAAGTGAAAATGAGTGAGTAAAAAGTACATTTTGGCCTATATATTTGCCTTTTTGAGCTATTTTAGAGCTTTGAATATCCTCCCAGACCATTAAAACTCATTTTTTTCTCTTTCTGATCAATCAGGGATGAAATCCAAGGTGCCAACATTGTTCTACACATTACAATAATTTTTTTACAACAGCTCCTAAAAATGCAGAATTGCTCCATATATTCTGAAAATGATTCACAAGCTTTACACCATCAATTTTTCAAGTTCTATATCATCAAATTGCACATTATTCATTAAATATCTTGGTCATCCATCATTTAATCAGACTGAACACTCACCTTTTAATGTGATTAACTTGGCACCCTTGTGTTTTCTCTAAACACACCTTCATTTCTTCAGTTCTTCTAATCCATTCTTTCTTGACCTCACCGCTCCATGCAAGTGATACATCATTTCAATAGAGGTATTTTATTTTCCCTTTTATTTCATTCCTAAGGGAGTATGATCACACTATCATTAATCAAATTATTTCTCAAAACAACATTAAAAATGACTTTGGTATAAAAAAACTAAAGGCATGACAGTTCCTTGACTAAGTCAAAACTGTTGGATTGAAGGCTTCGGTTCTCACAAGATGAATATCTTATGTCCACATCTTCTTAGATTCTTATTAAGCTATTAGTAGCTTCATACTAACCTACGTTCAATCAAGTTTAGCGTTAGTATTACCGATTATCAGATGACAACCAAGTTCAGAATTGGTATCTTTAAGATATTTGCTTATTGACCTTTGTACGACAATCAAGTTCAAAGTAAATTCTATCATTTTAGTTCAATCAAGAGCAAGACTTATTTCATCAGGCATTTCATTTGATGATGATAAAAATTCTCAAAAGTTTTGAATTCAACATCAAAAACTTTATTTGAATCAATGTACTGCGCGCACATCAATTCAAAGAGGGGAAAATGTAACCACCCTAATTTGGTCCGCTCTAACTATAGACCCTATTTTCCCTAAGTGTGATCATACACCCAATTATGTCAAAACAATCCATCAAATTACTGGCATAATTCATTCAAATCAAATTTAAATTTCCTAAGTGATTTAATCACTAATTTACATTAATTGTTTTAGCCAATCCAATCAAATCAATTCAATTCAATCAAAACATGGCTAAGGTAATTAATTGAAAGAAATTAAATAAAATCCTAATTATACCTCATCACCTATAAAAGCCAATCCCCTAGCCTAATTAATCTAATTAATTGGCTATAGTCCTAATTAATTATTACAAAGCAATCAATAGCTTAAATAATTAATTAAAATCCCTATTATTGAGTGAATATATTATTTACATATTTTATTTCATTAATATTCCCTCTAACCTAACCAATCTCAACTACCCAACCATGAGTTCAAACTCATCCCAACCCCTTCTCACATGCTAATTCTTCTTAATTAGCTAATTAACCCTAATTAGCTAATCCCCCCTCCACTCATTCTCTCTCCTCCCATCTCTATCTCCTTAATCACATATATTAAGCCTTAATCTTAATCCTAAGCTACCCCTAAGCTGGTCACATTCCTAATTTTGTGATCATGAATTCAACCCTCCCCCAAAAGTTAACATTCTCAAGCTTGACCTTAAAGCCTCACCCATGCTTCTTAAACCTTCACCCATGCCTTATTAATGCTTTCATAAATGAAGCATTAATGCCTCTTACACATTCTCTTCCACACTCCTCATTAATGAATCTTACACTCTCATTAATGGCTTCCCTTCTAGAGTCTTCTCCCTTTCCTCCCTTCTTTCTATAAATTGGATAGTTTTTGAGCTCAAATGGCCCTGAATTTTAATAGTTGAAAGCATCCTTATGCTGCCCATATTTTGAGAGTTGAAAGAGAAAACTTATGTTGCTCATATTTTTAGGGACTTATATTTCTTTTTAGCTCTAATCGTTGTATTGTTATAATCTTTCATCTTGGAGTTAAAGATAGACGTTTCTTGAGCATATTAGATTAATTTCATTTGAATCTTCCATTCTAGGTTGTTTTTGTCACTGATTTATGCATAATCTGAGGGCATATTATTGCATTCTTCAAACTCTTCTTAGAAAGGAAGCAATAGCTCAGTTTTAGTGATTAATATCAAACCCTTGCTTTTTATGATCTTTCACTAATATAATGACTTATTGAAGTATTGTGTCATTCTCAACAGGTGCATAAAATAACACACATAGTGGGAATAAATATGTCTCTCCTCCTAATCAAAACCTCAAAATCTATATGAATCCTTTACCTACACATGATACTAATACTATTATTCAGCCATCTTTTGTGGATATTGTTCATGATTCAAAGATGGATGATCTCAATATTATTTTCAACCATGTGGAGCATTTTTTTTTGTCTCAACCTATATCTCCACCCCGACCTCAATCTCAACCTCATGTTCAAGTTCCTTCACGTCAACCTCGACTTCAAGTTCCACCTCAACCTAAGCCTAAACTTAAACTTCAACTTAAACCTTGAAAACAACCAAGAATAAAAGACCTAGGGAACTCTCGATCACCTTTGATGATTCTGAGACTATTAAATCTCCTGATGGTCCCCTCTACATTTATGCTAGGATTGCTAAGATACCTATGTGTAGTTGTCTTATTTATCCTACATCCTTAGTCAATGTCATTACTGAAGAAAACCTTTTTCAAATAACTTACAATGGGATTTTTATGATACATCTCATGTGTGGATCCAAAATTGTAATGGTTTTGTATATCTATGATTTTTTTCTATTAACTTTCCTATTGAACTTTATGATAAAGTTGTGGACACTACCTTTGTTGTTGCCCTACTTCTGGTCAATTTCAAATTAAGCTTGGTTTACCTTGGTTGACTGCTATGCATGTTGTTTCTTCTCCTATCCTTAAGTGTATTAAGTTCATTCATGATGAAGAAGTGAAAACAATTAATCATAGTTTATATCAACCTTTCAAAGTTCTTTACCTTATTTTGACCAGCCTATGCCTAATGTGTTGGAAGAAGTTAATGTTATTATTGATGCTAAGATGAATGATTATGATGAATCTATTTGTATTTTAGATTCTATTTTGATAAATATCGATGAAGAAGATACTCTTGATCATTCTAATGATGAATATGAGACTATTGATATTGATACTAATTTACCTAATATGCTTTCAACACAATTGATAATTACACCTAGTATCAAACATCGTGATTCTCAAGAGGATCCTTGTTTGGAACTGGTTATTATTCCTACTGTGTTGGATATAGTCCCTCTTGCAATTTCACCTTACCTAAATGATATAGACCAAGATGGGGAGAGTAGGCGATACACTTGATTGGCTTGTCCTCCATGGTAACCTTTTATGTGTTTTCCTATTGTCTTGTGCTTCTCTCGTAATGTGTTTGCTAAATGTTTGTTAGATTCTTTTGTATGACCCTTGTTACTTTGTTGGTACAAGGTGATAAAGGAATCAAAACTTTTGTACTATTCTTCTATATGTTGTTTTCATGTTATTTTGTACATGTTCTATTGTTCATAAATGTTTTCCTTGTGTAGTTCACTTGGATTTGCATCATGGTAGCACTGATTCTTTTTGGTCTCCATGTTGTGGTCTGAAAACACTTTTCTTCATAACTCTTGCATTTTCTTTCCTCCATTGTGATTGTAGTTCTACTTTATTTGAGGGATGATGCCAATTCATTTGCAATAATATCATAAATATAATCTTATGATCATACTGACCCCATGGTAGGTAGATCCCTTTTGTGCTTGTTGTATGTTTATGTGGTATTTCCCTTGATTTGTCTTCTCTTGGGGGAATCTCATAGTAGAAACATAATCACTGGAGTTGTTTATATTTTCATTAAAGCCATTGCTCTTATTAAAATGTTATCAATGACTTTAATGTGGGGGCATATGCTCTACTCACTTTTTGCACACATGCACTTTCAAAATGTTTTCAAGATTTTTTTCTCCCTTTATGGATTAGAGACTAATCCTTAAAGCACAAATCTTTACCTTATAGGATCTCTTGATCCCTCCAATTTCAATTTACAAATTTTTGATCCCTTAAGGTCGGAAGATGTCCTTAAGACTGGATCTCTCTAGTTTCAACTTTGCTCTTTTGGAATAGAATATTCCTAACATTGCATCCTTGATGGGTTGACCAGTGAGTAGCCACATTCACTAGGTGGTTCAAATCCATCTTTCCAGTTGTACTTTTTCCTTGTGTGATTCACAATGGAACATATGTTCTCATTGGGCAAGGTAATCACACCCTCTCTCTCTTTTTCTTTGACTAGTGATGTCTCTCTTATTGTAATCTTGAGGTTGACAAAAACTTGACTCTCTAGGGGCTTGACAATTTCTTTGTCTCTTTGATTTCAATAAGATTATCTTTTCTTTGTGATCTCCTTTACCAAGAGTTTGCATCGAGTCCATACTCTTGCTAAAGTGGGGGCTAAATGTATCATCAAAAAATGGAATAACTTCCATTTATAACATGTTTATACCTCCAAGTAGGTGGTTTGGGGTCATGTAAAATGCCTTGAATGGGTCTCTAACTTAGATCTTGTTTTTTCCCACGTTCTGCCCTATTTTCCACTTCTCCTCTACCTATTTTTGGTATCCTACTCTGAAATCTGGAGGTTCTCAACCTCTAGGTCAAGGTTGACCTTGACCCTAACCTAGGTAAAGTTTTACCTTAACCATGACCTAGGTTAGGGGCAGCCTCGGCCCTGATAGATGGTCCAAGTTTCAAATTCCCAAGATCTCCAGATGTCAGGGTTTGGAAAGAATTATTTCCCATTTCTGGGTCAGTTGTTCTAGACTCCAAAGTAATGAATCTTAAAAATATATTTAAAATACATCCACTTCTAGGGGTATAGGCCTAATTGGAATTTAATTCTCCTGTGTTGGCCTCTCTAGAAGTTTGTGCCCTACACTTGTATATAAGGAAGCCTTCTCCTCTCATTTTCTAAAAGAAGCAATATCATCCACACATATGAACATTTATGCACAATCTATTGAATCGATCATCTACTTTCAAGCATTCAACCCTACAAGCATTCAATCATTCAAGATTCAATTCATAAAGGAGATCCATTGGTAGTCATTGAAGGATTCAAGCTCTATGGAGCCCTCTTGTTGAAGATTTCTTCACCACATCTATTCAAGCTTCTTCCTATTCCAAGATCCACTTAATATTGGTGTTGAATATGTAAAGGAAATTTATTTGAGACATCCTACATCCTATATTCTACATTCTACATCCATTCAGTGCATTCATACTTGTGGATCCAAGGATTCAAATTGTCCACAAGGGTTTCAAAATAAGCAAGGTGAATTGTTCTATTTACTTTATTTATTACTGTAATTTTAATTCTATTATAAGGTTAATTCCAAAATTGGGCTTTGACCAAGGCAAACCCCTCCCCTGAAAAAAAAAAAACCATTTTTCTTGCAAGTATAGGTATGGAACAATGAATTATAGAGCAGATTCAAATACCCTTTTCGGCAAACTTTCAGGAACCGCGAATAGAATTTTCGTCAAAGCAGCACAGGTCAAGGTTGACATAAAGGGGTCAAGGTTGAACTGCATTTGGGTCAAGGTTGACCTAGAGAAGAAAAGGAAAATATTTCTGGGTTTTCTCCATCTTTATGTTTCTATTCCAGATTTGGTTGCATAATTTCCAGAAACTTAGTATAGACACTAGAAAACAACAATTTCCAGATCTGCTATACTTTAAGGTTAGTATTTGTCTTCAATTCATTTCAATTAAGGATTTTATCTTTTTATATCTATTACACACTGTCCTTCTCTCTCATCTCACCATAAAATGATGAATGTAAGGTTTTCCTCTTTCTTCTTATTTCCAATCGATTGATTCATTTGTGCATTGACCATTTTCTTGTGGTTGATCAATTTGGATCTTTCCTTTGTAAATTTGTGGGCTAGGAGGAGAATCTTACCTTCCCCAAACCTTTCAAAATATAAATTAATTTATCTTAAAATCCATCCACATTACACATTCTTACATCATTTCATTTACCTTCTTATAGATCTAAAGGTGTGCACATTTCCTAGATCGAAAAGATGAAGGTATTTATTCTTCAAGGCATTGCACCTTATTGATGCATGTCTAGGCTAGTCATTGCAGGTCAAGAAATGATAAAGAATTTCTTAGAGCCAGTAATATTTTTCCACATGGAGGTCTAGGAGTTGTCTATGAAGCTTAGTTGTTTGATTTGTCAAGATCGTGAGTATCTTAAGGGTTGATTGACGGTGATGTTTTAAAGATGAGTTAGTGTTCAAATCTCAACTATTGATGTTGTTTTCCGCACCTGAGCTTACCATTGCAATAGTTATTTGATTTTTTAAATTACTTCTAGAGGTTTTTCAGTTGTGGAAATATGTTTTAGATTTGCAGGGGAGTGGCTTGAGGTTATTTTCTCCTTGGATCGATATTAATTATGTAGATTAGTGGTGGATGAAATCTTTGTGGATCTAGCCGCATTAATTGTTGCATATGGGTTTCTGATCAAATTTGAAAGCCTCAAATGCTTCCATTTCTTTCAGCCATTATGATTGGTCTTTTCCTATGTCATGGTTGGTGGTGCATCAGATCAAATATTTTGTTGATCTTTTGGAGAAGGATCAGTCGCTGAAAGGAAGGATTACATTAATTTGAATTTTGTAGGACATGTACTAGATGGACTTCTTTCCTATGGTTTTCTTCTTCTATAAATATCCTTCTTTTTTCTGTGGTAAGGGTTCCGGTCTCTTTTGGTTCCAAGCGATATAGAAGATTGTATTAAACTGTATCAGGATAAAAAATAGTTGTAGATCTTTTGCATATTATTGAAGGGTATATTTCCTCAATCAGATTTGTTAGTGAACATATTTTTTCCTTTGAAAAATAACAATTAGAAACTCTTATACCCTGAATACAGAAGGAAAAAAATGCACTAACAGTTGAGTGAGTTTCTCACAACTCCACTCTCTGTTTTAAAGGAATAACTACCTTATAAAATGATTAATCTGTAAAAACCCTTTATTAAGAAAGAATTTATTTTCAAGATACTCTTTTGACCAGAAAGTATGAAAGGCTGAAAATCACATTCATCATTGATAAATGGCTAACTATTTGGAGGCTTTAAGATCTTTAATATTTCTGAGCCAATTGAATAGAATCTTAAACAAATAAATAAACTAAGAATGACCGATTCATAGAGATATAAAATCTTTGAAAAAAGATTACTGAATAAATTCTAAAATATACTTGCAAACTATGGTAACATACTCATTTAATTCCAACTGAAATTAAAATTATACACTTCAATAGGACAACTGATCACTAAAAATACCAAGCTCTGCTTATAAAACCAACTAATAATATATTAATATATTCAGAATCCATAGTTTAACCTGTTAGGGTTTTTTCTTGCAGGGCCTCTAAAGATGCTTAAATACTTAAATAACCAATGCCTTTGATACTCTGACTCAAGAAAGAGAAAAAACTAATTGATGAGGTATTTTCATAATCACTGGGGATACCTATTATCACCTCCTTCTTTTCTGAGATCCACTGACTCAGGCAAGTTTTACCTATGATTGATTACTGACTTGACAGTATCCTTAGACTGGATTTTACTTATGTGTTGAATGCTCTATTCTTATATGGATATATAAATGATAATGTAGATAACTATGATTATTATTTGAAAAATCTTGACAATCCAAATCATTATCTTAATAATGACAGACAACAACATAATAAGGAATTTCATCTTTATTTCCTTTTACAATTCTTGTGAACTGAGGAGGAATAACCTATTTGATTTACTTTTTAAGAAAAAAACAAAATTCAATTGTAATCACTGTGAATACAATTGATTTTACATATATACTCTGAAGGTAATTGATTTTGAATAGTATCAGATTTTTTGGATGATGATGGATTACCAAACAAGATCCTAGACCAGTGCCTATCCTTGGGCTTATAGAATCAATACATATAAATCCACAGAGGTATATAAAACATAATATTGTAAGATGCCTTGCAACCTTAATGTAATTCAGGTAAAGTGCCTTGCAAACTACCCTGTCATTCCCACAAGAAAAAGGGATGAAATCTAATCTTCTTTTGTCTTCATATAAATTTTGGCACCTTTGTCTGGTAGTGTTCAGGATAGTATCTGATATTTGTATTGACACTAAGTGACTGCCATTTCAGGCTAACCTACACTTGCCTTTTATAATTACTAACCTCCCTATGCTCAATGATCAGGCACCAAGTGTCTCTCTACTCTTCATCCAGGACCTCTTCTTCTATCTCAATAGGCTTCTTCTTCTTTGGTTTTTTCATTAAATCCCATGCTATCACATCCTCCTCTGCAAGCCAATTGAAGTTTTGAATACTTTGCAGTTGTCCTTTCTACCTTTCCCATCTGACATCAGTTATGCTTTTGACATCAACTAAGAATTTATTTATGTCAGTTTATGCTTTGAAAGCCCCATCCAAAATTTTATTATAACCATCCAAATATAGATCAAAATCTATAATAAATGCCTCTTTACTAGGCAGTCTACTCTCAAATTCATTTCTCCAGGCCTCCAAGGCCTTAATCTGATCATCTTCTCCCTTTAGTGGAGCAATAAATCTATTAAAATTCAGTCCAAATAGGCTCATCTTTGCCTCTATCTATTTAAATTTACCTTTAAAGAAAGACAAAGACACATTTACCTTTTTGATCTCATCTTCTACCTCTATCAAAATCTCTAGAAAATCTGGCCTATGTTGCTGCAAAGAGGCTAATTTCTCAAACAACTGTACCCTAGGAGACCATGCTACAAAATAAGGGTTTAAAATAGAGATATACCCTGTTACTTTAGCATGCAAAATGGGTAGTTTATTATATGCATTTAGGATTATATTTGTTTTATCTTTCAAGATATCAATCCTATGTTGAAGTATACTCAATGCATTTATATCAACTTCATTATCTTTTTTAACCAATTCATCTATTTTTACCTCTTCCTCTGCTTCAACTTTTTCTTCTATTTTTAGAGGCTACTCTAAGGGTACATATACAACCTCTATCTTTTCTTGTAATTTCTTAGTCATTTCAGCAATTACCTTATCCTCCTGATGAATCTTGATATGGCACATTTCTCTATCCTTGGCTAGGGCACTAGCCTCCTCAATTAGGACACCACATTTCTCAGACAACTTCTTTGTCTTGTCTACATTTAAATGTGCCCAATTTGTCATTATTTGAGAAATCTCAAGATCTCCTATGTTTTGCACTATCCATACCATCTAGTTTCCCACCATGCTCTCTTGAATATTCAATAATTGAGGCTTCTAGTCTTTAGTACACAAATTCCACATGGAAAATACTTGAGATTTTGGACTATATCCAAATCCTTTGATCACATCACCCATTTGAATCTCATTTTCCATTTTTAGATCTGGTTGCTTTCTAATTTGGTCAATTATGATTGCTGAGGCTGAATCCCAGCCTTCAACAAGCAAAATTCCACTATTCAAAACCATTTCTCTAGCCTCACGAGGAGAAACATCCCCACTTTCAGGATCATATGATTATAAAGCTAGAAGAGCCTCATTTGTTACTACTTTTTCAACATCTGATTTCAACTGCTCTCTGATCTATTTCTTTTTATGCCATCTTCAAAAATTCTTAAATTCATCAATTTTTATGAAGTTATAGTCACTTAAAAACTATTGTTGGTGAAGCAATCGTTCATCAATACATGCTCTGAGAAGAAACTCTATGTTTTCCTCTACCTCTTGCTATTGTTTCTTTCCTTTTCTAATCTCTTTTCTCAAATTTTGATCATATAATCAATTTACCTTTAAAGAAAGACAAAGACACATTTACTTTTTTGACCTCATCTTCTACCTTTGTCATAATCTCTTGAAAATCTGGCCTATGTTGCTGCAAAGAGGCTAATTTCTCAAACAACTGTACCCTGGGAGACCATGCTACAAAGTAAGGGTTTAAAATAGAGATATACCATGTTACTTCAGCATTCAAAATGGGTAATTTATTATATGCATCAAGGATTATATCTTTTTTATCTTTCAAGATATCAATCCTATGTTGAAGTATACTCCTTAATACGTTTATAGCAACTTCATTATCTTTTTTAGCCACTTCATCTGTTTATACCTCTTCCCCTACTTCAACTTTTTCTTCTATTTGTAGAGGCTGCTCTGAGGGTACATATACAACCTCTGGCTTTTCTTGTAATTGCTTAGTCATTTCAGCAATTACCTTATCTTGCTGATGAATCTTGATATGGCACAGTTCTCTATCCTTGGCTAGGGCACTAGCCTCCTCAATTAGGACACCACATTTCTCTGATAACTGCTTTGTCTTTTCTTCATTTAAATGTGCCTAATGTGTCATTATTTGAGAAATCTCAAGATCTCCTATGTTTTGCACTATCCATACCATTTGGTTTCCCACCATGCTCTCTTGAATATTCAATAATTGAGGCTTCTGGTCTTTAGGACACAAATTCCACATGACAAATGCTTGAGATTTTGGACTATATCTGAATCCTTTGATCATATCACCCATTTGAATCTCATTTGCCATTTTTAGATCTGGTTGCTTTCTGATTTGGTCTATTATAAATGCTAAGGCTAAATCCTAGCCTTGAAAAATCAAAATTCCACTATTCAAAACCATTTTTCTAGCATCATCAGGAGAAACATCCACACTTTTAGGATCATATGATTGTAAAGCTAGAAGAGCCTCATTTGTTACTGCTTCTTCACCATCTAATTTCAACTACTCTCTGATCTGTTCCTTTTTATGCCATCTTAGGAAATCCTTAAATTCATCAGTTTTTATGAAGTTATCATCACTTAAAAACTATTGTTGGTGAAGCAATCGTTCATCAATACATGATCTAAGAGGCAACTTGATGTTTTCCTCTACCTATTGTTGTTGTTTCTTTCCTTTTCTGGTCTCTTTTCTCAAATTATGATCATATAATCTATTTCTAGGAACAAGAGAACTTACTCTATCCCCTTTTCTCTCTTTTCTTATGTAAGTGTGATCATAAGAAGTCTGACCAAGATCAACTTTTTGCCTCTTGGTGGCAGACACATCTACATCATCAGGTTGAGAAATCTTAGTCAAATCTATAATGTGTCCCTATTCCCCCTATATCTAAATTGCTTCTGCAACATTATGTTGTGGTTGATCTATTTGAGGTGGATTGACATATTCTTCTTCACTCTCACTCTCATATTTAGATTATGAATATTCAGGTTCTTTTCCCTCTTTCTTCACATCTATAACTCTATATAATTGCTCATAGAGTGTGTAAAACTTCTCTATCATAGCTTTAATTTTGTCAAAATATGGCAAATAAGGGTAAAACCCTCCAAATGCTAATCCATTTCTTTTTATTTATTTTTCTAAATTCAACAACTGTTTAATTCTCTCACTTCATCTTCATCAATTATGTTGCTAGTAGCATCCTCCTCCACACAAAGACCATCCACATATGTGTTCGGTATGGTAGGAGTTAGGAGTTTCTTAGCTCCTACAATAAATCCCTCTGGATCAATATACCTATACAATGTTGCTCCCATATTACAGCTTTCTAACCATCTACTTACTAAATCAATAGCACATTTGCCAATTGTAAACTGAAAAATCTTGAACTGCCTAGGGGTTAATGTCCCCTTCTTGTGTGGTGCAAAGTGCTCATTATATGTTAACAAAAATTGCCAAGTAAATTCCATAGCTGCAACTCTTCATGGCACATGATATGGTAGGACATGGGGAGGATGTGTGCATCCATACACTTTGATCATAGTGAAATTTTCTTCTAAAAAGAAATCTCCCCAATTTGGTCACCTTCCCATTTATTAAAATATTCACATGGTCTCAGCAACTGTAGCACCTTCACTAGGATTCTAGTCTTGTTAACACCCAAACTCTGCATCAAAGGGTAGACAATCCAGTTCTCAAATCCACAAAAATCACAATCCTTGGAGGTAAAATTCCATATCTTAATCCAAAATTGGATAGGATTGTGTTGGTCACGAAAGATTCTCTAGGGGTTCAAATTGTTTACATTCATGATGTCATAATTGAAATGCAATAATAAATGCATCAGGATAGAATAATGTAAAAACTTAGGATCTTTATCCTTCTTCTATACAACTACAAACCCCCCATGCATTCTATCAGTGATGTATTGTCTATAATCATAGCTATTACTAGAATGCACATCTTGTAAATCTAATACCATCATCAAAATCCCAGCATTTATCTTCTTAGCTCCTCCATCCCTACCCAATACCCTACAAAAAGCATATGCAATGTATTTGATATAAAATTTTAAATCTTTAAAATAGTAAGGTGCAGTTCCTGGTAAAGGGACAATGTGGTTCCTAACCTCCTTAAGGATATGTTTCTGTAATAAATTTCTAGCTATCCCAGGTTGTAGCCTATATATTTCCTCCTACTTTGTAATATTAATCTTAGTGGATATGGTACTATACAAACCAAAATCTTGCATGAACAAATTCCTATTCAAAATTAACAATACAGTACCATCATTCTTTTTAATTGTCCTTGACAAGGAGTCAGAATGGTTTGCAAGACCTAGAAACTAGTCTACATCTACAAATACATCAGGAACAATTAACCTAGCCAGACCAGTAGTCCAAGGGTTTGATATTGGTATGGCTTTATCAGCATTATTATAAAAATAATTATAAAGACAAAAACCTGTAGAACCTGGTGTATGGGCATCTCTGATATCACAGTATTTAGCTGCCAATATGTTGGCATTTTCCCTATTGTTCTATGTAGACCCAGGTAACAGCTTCAAAAACTCATCAGAGAAGTTCCTTTTTCCCTTGGCATCTTCATCTAATTCATCACTCTTCCCACTGGTAGATGCCACACTAACTACTTTACTCATTTTTTTCTATTTTCACTTCTCTTTCACTGATATTGAAACAAATCTTCTCTCAGGACTCATTACTCTTTCTCTGTGCACTGAAGATAATTCAAGAACTTTGAAAACTAAAGAATCACCCTGAAATTGATCAATTCTTTCTTCCTAGATACAGAAAACCTAGCAAATTCTCCGCTCTAAAATTTTGGATGTATGATGAATTAAAATAAACATGAGATCATCCCTTTATGGTAACTTTACAAAGTACTTAGCTCATCATTGAAGAATCAATCAATTTCACCTTCAAGTTTACATGCTGTTATATTAATTGAATTCCTAGTCGTAGCTCATGAATGTGACAAGAAATCAAATTCATATGAGTACATTTTAAGAAAAACCCTTATAAAATTTGAACAAAATGACATGTTTTGATATGGTTGGTTCTTCACCAGACATCTCAGCTACCTTTTTCACATAGTAATTAATCTCCTATATTTTTATTGGACGATGAATCTCTATATTGTCATGTCAGAAATTTCCACTTATTATCACTTTTCATATTTAGCAACCAAGCGACTATGCATTATCTATTTGTCACTGATCAAATCTCTTAACTTTCAATTCTAATGGAGATCTAGTGACTATATGATTCTCTTCACCTTAGATTAACCCTGATTAACTTTTGGCGATCACGTGACCAAATGAATTCAAGTCGCTAGTAGTATACCAAACTCAGAGTTTATTTAGAGACCCCATGACCACGGTTACTTTTTCCTCTATAAAGCTCTTATCACTAAGTCTCTGAATATTCTTTTCACTTTACGAGACCCTGCGACTACCCTTAATTGGCCAATCACTAAATAAAATTGTGTTTTAATATTTCCTTTGGAGACTTCATGACGTAGCCCATGAAACTTTATCTCATCATTTTTAATTTTAATTCAGAGACTATGCGACTAAATCTAATCTCATTTTTGTGAGAACATTTTACTCTATGCAAATTTGATAGAGACTCAGTGACTACCAGTGATCTTATCTTATTCTACATCTGACAGCTTCGCTAAGTCGCTTAATAAATTTTGGAAACCCTAAATCATTTGGAGACCACACGACTGATACACTTTGTTCTTATTCACTGTGGACACATGTCTCATCTTAGTTGTTTGTCTCCAAATCACTAAAAAGATGCTGACTTATCATGTTTGACCAATGACTACCTGACCACCATATATTTCAATCAATTTGCAGTTTGTCGCTAAGTTTCTGAACCTTTTACTTAACTAAATTTTTAACTAGAGACATGGTGACTGAAACTTTTAATCTTATCACTAACTATGTTCTGATCTGGAGACCCCATGATTGAAGCAATCACTAAGTCTCATGATAATTTGCTAACTCTAGGATACATTGCGTGACACCGCAACTTAACTTCTTGTCTCCATGTCGCCAGATCATGTTTTCTTCATTGGGAGACTTCGCGACTGATGTTTTTCTCTAAGTCTCATGACTTACAAAGAATATTATTTTCCCTTTTGAGACATCCCAACTATAGTTAATCGCCAAGTCTCATGATGAAATGGAAATGCTTTTAGGATTAAGTGACTAGGCGATCATTTAAAAAGGCACATGGCTTTTTATAACTTAATTCTTTCAAAAAGGTAATGCAAAAATATAAACTCGATTGACATTTTTAGGGATTTTTTGCATTTTCACATAGAAGACAGCTCAGGGTTTTGGGTTTTTCACTATTCATCTGGATTTTGACCTAAAAACATGGAATTTCTGAGGGAATATTCAAATTGGGATAGATTTTCTGATTTTGGATGAAAATTGGCAGGAGGACAACCAATAGTGGCTCTACCTAAGGATTGACTAAACACAATTTATGGAAAAGAACCACATAATCTCTGTTTATAGACCTAATCAAAAAATGAAGAGGACTCCAACTAACCTAAAATAGAAAGGAAACTATTTATAGCATTTACATAACCAAAGGAAAGTATTCACAGTATGATACATACTTACTTGTGCATGAACTTTGGTTCTTAGTTGAAAAAGGGCTTTAGGAATTGCCCATGCACATTCAACTCAAAATCTTCTCCATCCATGTTCTTCAATAATTAAGAGTCTTTTCCAAAGTTTTGTGAGACAATAAATGGTCCAAGCCATAAAGATTCAAATTTCTTGTGTTTTCCTTTATCTTCTGCTCTTGCATTCCACTAAAGAACCAGGTCACTAGATTGGAATTTTCTGTCAGTAGCCCTTCTGTCAAAAAGGTATTTCATCTTTTTTTGCAACTTAAGGTTTTCTTTTTGGCTACTTCTTTTTTCATCAAATTCTACCAACTGAGTCATTATATTCTGCATATTGTCAGAAGCATCTAAATGTTCCTCTTGTATAAACTGATATACTGGTAATAAATTTTTTATAGGCATTCTTGCCTATAGACCATACACCAGCTCAAATGGAGACTTACCAGTTGCTTTTTTAACTGTTATTCTGTCAGCCCAAAGTGCCAGCTTCAACTTAGTATGCCATGTCTTTTTATTCTTTTCAAGAATTATTTTTAGTATTTTCAATATACTCTTATTACTAGACTCAACTTGTCCATTTGCCTTTGGATGATATGGGGATGACTATGATATTTTAATCCCATATTTTTCACAGAAATATGTCATTTCTTTTGATCTAAAACTCATGGCATTATCCATTACTAATTTAGCAGGTACACCAAATCTGGTTATAATATTTTCCATTAGAAATTCAGTGACTACCCTGCTTGTTGCCTTTTTTGTAGGAATGGCCTCAATCCATTTGGTAAAATAATCTATGGCAACCAATATCCAACTGTGTCCCCCACTATATTTCTCTTGAAATTCACCAATGAAATCAATCCCCCACATAGTAAAAGGAGCTTTAGTACTTACTGGGTTTAACAACAGAGCTCCTAAAAATTTCAGCTTATTTGAGAACCTTTGACAAGGTTCACACTTTCTGACATATTCATAGGTATCCTTGAATAAACTGGGCCAATAGTACCCAGCCCTTAAAATCTTGTGGGTAGTAGTCTTAGTAGAAAAATGACCCCCACATTATCCAACATGCATTTCACATAAAACTCTTTTAGCTTGGTATTTATCTAGACAAAATAGCAATATACCATTCTTATCCTTCCAATAAAAATCTCCTTGGATCAAAGTGTATCTTTGAGTTTGCAATTTTAGATTTCTTTTCTAATTTTTTGACATATGATCACGACATTTGGCATTTTTGAGGAAAAACACAATATTAGTATAAAATGGTTGCCTCTCTATGCTTGTAGTAGTTTGATCATGTATCTTTGTTTGACTTATTTGTACTAGATCCAAGTTTTCTTCTATCATGAGTTTTGCCAAACCCTGTCCTCTTATCAGCTTTTTAATATGGATCTCAAGGTTAAATTCCTGAATTCTGGTTATCCATTTACATCTCTTACCAGTAACCTCTGACTGTGTAAGAATATCTTTCACTGCCGAATGAGGAACATATGCTTGTATATGAGCACAAACCAAATATAGCCTAAAAGACTTCACATCTTTTACCAAAGCATAAGCCTACTTTTCCATTATTTCATAATTAAGTTCTGCAGCTTGCAGGGATTTACTATAAAAAGGTATTGGATGTTCAAATCCTTGTTCATCTTTCTGTAGTAAAATAGCAGCAATTGTATGAAAAGATGCAAATGAAAAGAAAGAAAAAGGCTTAGTATAATTTGGAGATTTTAAAACTGGAGCCTCTTGTACTGCTTTCTTTATTTTCTCAAATGCCTGTTGGGATTCTTCATTCCAAATAAATTTGGCATCTTTCTTTAACAACTTTACAATAGGTTTAACAATCTCTGCAAAGTTTTCTATGAACCTTCTAACAAAATTGAACTTTCCTAAGAAATATTTTACTCCTTTTAGGTTCCTTGGAGCAATAACCTTTTGAATTGCTTCCACTCTCTCAGGGTCTATTCTTGCCTCCTCCTTAAACACTATCTGTCCAAGCAACTTTCCCTCTTGTACTACAAAATGAAATTTCTTGGGATTCAATGAAGCACCATATTCTAATGCTTTATTCAAAATCTTACCTAAGTGATCACAGTGATCCTCAACTCTCTTAGAATATGAATTTAAATCATCTTGATAAATGACCATAAATAAATCAATGAATTCTTTAAAAGCAACATCCATAGCCCTTTGAAAATTTGCTCCTGCATTTATTAGTCCAAATGGCATTCTGATATAAACATAGGCTCCCCATGGAGTGGTAAATGCAATTTTATATTGTTTTGATTCTTTAACTAAGACTTGGTTATATCCCGAGAAACCATCCATCATAGAAAGCAACTCACAACCAGTCACCTTGTGCAACATTGCTTCCATATTAGGCAAGAAATAATTATCTTTTAATGAAGCAATATTTAAATTTTTGAACTCCACACATAGTCTGATATCACCATTCTTCTTTCTGACTGGTACCAAATTTGATACCCAAGTTGAATGTTTGATTGGCTGGATTATCCCAGCATCCTTTAATTTCATCAATTCTTGTTGCATCTTAGGAGCCAACAAGGGGTTAATAGGCCTCTTTTTTAGCCTAAATGGTTTCACATCTAACTTTAGTGGGATTTCATGTTGAAAAAGATCCTCTCTATAGGCTTTCAAATCCTCATATGACCAAGCAAAGACATGTTTATATTTTCTTAATAGTTTGATCAAATTTATCCTTATATGGGAGTATAAACCCTTTCCAATATAAACAATTTGAGGACTATTTTCAGATCCTAAATTTATTTCCTCCAAATCCTCGACCTTGGCATTGCTTAATTTTGTTGAATCATTTTGTTGACTACTAAAAAATACTTCAAGCTCAACCAAACCCTAGGAATTTGAATAGAACTTAACTGGACAACTTCATTTCCCAAAATGTAGTCTTTTCCATCATTGCTTTCTAGCAAAGTACTACAATCTATACTCTGGTTTTCATAATGATCTAGACATTGGATAAATCTCACAATATCTTGGTCATCCTAAAAAACCTGCCAGTTATATATGTTGTCTGGAACAACTGGTCTTGTCTTGACTTCCGGTATTGACACCCCATGTAAGGTCAAATCATCAGTTTTTAAAGCAACATTTTCTAAAAAATCAGCCATTATATTCTTTGACCTTTCTATCCAACTTATATCAAAGGCATCAAAAATTTCAATTTGATCCCAAATAGCATACTTATACATTTTTAATCTATCATTCTTTACTGCATATTTGGATCTAACTTGAGCCACCACCAACTCAGAATCACCATAAATCTTTAAACATTTTATCCCATGTTTGATGGCAATTTCAAGTCCCAAAAACAAAGCCTCATATTCTGCAGTATTATTTGTACATTGGAAGGCTAATAGAAATGAAAACTTAAATGTTGTACCTAATGGAGATACCAACAATACCCCTACCCCTGATCCTTCTTTTGAGCAAGCCCCATCAAAGTACATTCTCCACAATCCATCACCTTGTACAATCAACTCTCTGTTCAGAGGATCAACCTCTCCATGTTGATAATAAAGTTCACTCTTTTGTATCCTAAAATTATCCATATCCATATCAATGCAACAATTAATGTTAGTGTCTTCAAATATTTCTATTATGTGTGGAGTTCTACTCTCCCTTAACACCTTAACATTTTCTCTAGCAATATTAAAAGTAGCATATGATAAATCACTTTGTATACTACCTCCCATTGAAGCACTCCATTTTCTTGACAGCAGCATGCCATAATGTGGTGGGATGTCAACCACAAGAACATTCATAGTCATTACTACATCAGGACAAACTGCTAATTTATAAGGTATAGCCTCAATGGTACTAATCACATGTACCTCTCTAGAGTCCATTGCTTGACATCTCCCATGGGGAGTATCAACCTATAATCCCATTGACCTCATGATTTCCAATGGCATAACAGTATTTGATGCTTCTAAATCAATCATACAATTTTTTAGCATCTTTCCATTAATTATTAGTGAAAAAAAAATGGGTCAAAAACTTTTGGGGAAGAATTTGTTGTCAAGAAAATTTGAGGAATCTCATATGTTAACACCTCAACTTCCTTCCCTTTGTTAATTGGTTTCTTACCAAGATTCTCTAGACTTTGAACCTTTATTATGGGCACATTATTTAATAATGACAACACCTTTTCCTTGTGTTCTTTAATTCTCATCATTTCTAGAAATAGCACCTTAACTGTCATTTGGGATAAACAATGACCCATGTCCACTGGAGTATATTTCACATCTGAGGGCTTTGATTTATCAATAGTGACATCACTTTCCTCAAAATTTCCATTCAGAGATGGTTCTTTTAACTATTTGCTTTCCATCTTTTGAATAGGAGTACTTGTTTCTTGCCTTTTTAATTCTCCTTCTTGTACAACATTTGGCTCAAGGGTTTTTGTAATAATTTTGACCTTATGTTTATTTATATTTTCACCAATTCCTTCCTTTTTTGGTACATACTTAGTGTCTACTTTATTTTCTTTTATAAATACACCTGATGGCTGACTACTAGTACCACCTACTACCATGTTTCTTAGATGGTAGTTGCTTCTAGCCTTATTCACTAAATCTGCAGTAATCCTAGCTTTTTCTTCATCTGAATTTTTCTAATAAGTGGAACATCCTAATTGTTTTGAGCATAAAATATTATATGGTCATTAGTTTCCTCTGCTTCACTATCAGATAAGATATATTGATGATGATTTTCTACCCTTCTTTGTGAACTACAAGAATCATGATTTTTAGTTTCACTGTCCGAATCTATATCATGACATGAATAAGTATTGGTCATACTATGATCACAATATTCACCTTCATCCTTTCTATGTTCTTCACTTACTCTTAAATCCAAGGAAATAATACAAAAATCATGGTTATGTGGGGCTTCACAAGCTTCACACCAAGGATCATCATTGTAGAAATGGACAGCATTCTTATATAAAGGGTCTGGAGTTCTGTTATCTATCTTCTCCTTTATAGGTAGAATAATAGGCTTCCCATCCTTAAACTAAGTTCTATAAGGATGGTTTTGCATTTAGTTTTGAGGATTATATGTAGTATTGTAAGAAGGCTTATTGTTCTGAGGAGCCCTATATTCCTTATATTCTGGTTCTTTTACATGACTCCTACTAAACCTTAATTCATCTCTCTTATTTAATTTACCAGACACTCTTCTGTTCATTTCAATATTCACTGCTATCTTATAAGCATCAGTAACAGTTCTAGGGCTTTTATCCCTAAGAGCATATCCCATTTTATAATCAAAGGCATTCAAATAAGTTGGTAGACATACCCCTTCATCCAGCCTTATCTTCTGAAATAGCTTGTGCATAGCTCTTTGAAACCTTGTATTAAACTCTATGACTTCTTCATTGTATTTCTTTTTGATATTGTTGAACTCATTCAACAAAAAGCCTTTATTTGTTTTATCTCCATACTAATCCTTAAATAATTCAATTAACTCATCCATAGAAACAACATATCCATTAGAAAGGCTCCTAAACCATTCTCTAGCATCTTCCACTAAAGACTGAACAAATAATTTCATTAATACATCATCATGAGTGATATTTAAATCATCAACAAAATCAATGAATTTTCTTATATGTGTTTCACAAGAAATAACATTGTTACCTACGAACTTTGGGAGCTTTTCTCATATATCACCCACATTTTTCGGTAAAGCATTAGGATATCTAGGGATACCAATAAAGTTAAACTATTTATACCTTTTAGTATGCAATGGTTTCCTCTGAAAACTATCATTCTCTTTAAAAGTAGTGGCTTTTTCTTTAGAAGCTGTAATATTCTCTGGCCCAGTATGAGAATAATTAGAAGACTACAAAAAATCTATTTTCTTCTTCATTTCAATTATTGCAACTTCCATTTGTTCCTTTTCTAACATTTTCTCCATGGTCTCCTTTTCAATTCTCAATTTCTCCAAATCAATATCCAACTTGGACATTTGCTCTGTTAAAGGCTTCTGAAACCTAGGTTCTTGATTTCTGTATTCAGTGATTTTTTTCTTTCCTTTATCCTTCTGTGAACTAGAAGCTTTATAAGTAAGTGGTATTTCTTGGTCCTTTTGAGACCTCTCTGTATCTTTTATATTTTTCTTGAAGATTTTCTTTTATTTTTATCAACATCCTTATGCTCATGTTTTTTCTTTCTCATTTCTCTCTCCCTTTTCATTTGTTGAATAAGGGAAAGCTGTTTCATAATGAGTTTTTCCTCATTTGCTAGCTCATCAGAGGGAGCTTCTTTAGAATCTGAACTAGATTTACTCGTTTCTTCTCTTTCATTGTAAGTAGAAGTGACTATAGGTGTTTCTAATACCCTCTCTATAGCTTCTTCATATTCTGAAGTATTTCCATCATGAGAAGGTTGATTGTTGTTCATCTCTCTCCTAGTATTACTTTATTTACCTCTTGGAGGAGTTTCATCCATGCTAACTTGGTTTCTCTTCTTCCTCCAGGACATTTCCATCCTTTGGGATGATGGGATTCCACAATATAAAACCTTCTCAGGATCATTTTTCATCCCTGACCTAGTATTCTTTCTAAGAGATATTCACTAAATTTGCACTAATCTCAGAGATTTTGTTTTAGAGTCGCTGCCCAACAATAGTTAGGAATGAATGAATACTATCAAAAGATAATTTTCACAACTACAACTGGTATGATTTGTAATTACTTAAACTCCCCAGTAGAGTCACCAATTCGTTAGGGTTTTTTCTTAAAGGGGCTCTAAAGATGCTTAAATACTTAAATAACTCTATCACTCCCAATGCCTTTGATACTCTGACTCAAGCGAGAGAAAACACTAATTGATGAGGTATTTTGATAATCATTGGGGATACCTATTATCACCTCCTTTTTTGAGATCCATTGACTTGGGCAGGTTTTACCTATGATTGATTACTGACTTGACAGTATCCTTAGAGTGGATTTTACGTATGTGTTGAATGCTCTATTCTTATATGGATATATAAATGACAATGCAGATAACTATGATTATTCTGAGAAAAAGCGTGACAATCCAAATCATTATCTTAATAATGACAGACAACAACATAATAAGGAATTTCATCTTTATTTTCTTTTACAATTCTTGTGAACTGAGGAGGAATAACCTATTTGATTTACTCTTTAAGAAATCAACAAACTTCAACTGTAATCACTGTGAATACAATTGATTTTACATATATACTCTGAAGGTAATTGATTTTGAATAGTATTAGATTTTTTTGATAATGATGGATTACCAAACAAGTTCCTAGACCAGTGCCTATCCTTGGACTTATAGAATCAATAAATATAAATCCATAGAGATGTATAAAACATAATACTGTAAGATGCCTTGCAACATACATGCAACTTAGGTAAAGTGCCTTGCAAACTACCCTGTCATTCCCACAATGTAGTATCAAATCCTTAATTACTATTTTACTCTCTGAAATCACTCACCAAATTTAACTCTCCCCCTTAGAAGAAACTTGAAAATAATTGGATAACTACCTTATAGCCAATATGTTTAACATGCCTTACAAATTAAACATAAAAGAGTACACACAGTAAACAAAGAGACAACAACAATATGGAATAAAGTTGCACTATATTTTATTCATATATTTCTGCTTCAGTACATAAAAAGGCTAAAAAGCTCAAAAACATAGACAGAAATTTAGAAAGTTTGGCTTTCTAATATATTTCATCTCTCTCAAAATATTACAATTTGACCTATTTATAGGTCTAAAACCATCTTGGAATCCTTAAAGTAAGGATGAAACAAGCTTTAAATAGTTTAAGGAACCTAACCCTAAAAGTACAGAAAAGACAAGAAACGAGAATGTTCAAGCGGTGGGAAGACAAGAAAAAGGGATGAAATCAGAACTTCTTTTGTCTTCATATGAATTATGGCGCCTTTGTCTGGTAGTGTTCAAGATAGTATCTGATATTTGTATTGAGACTAAGTGACCACCATTTCAGGCTAACCTACACTTGTCTTTCATAATTACTAACCTCCCTATGCTCAATGATCAGGCACTAAGTGTCTCTCTACTCTTCATCCAGGACCTCTTCTTCTATCTCAAAAGGCTTCTTCTTCTTTGGTTTTGTCATTAAATACCACACTATCACATCCTCCTCTACAGGCCAATTGAAGTTCTGAATAGTCTGCAGTTGTCATTTCTTCCTTTCCCATCTAACATTAGTTATGCTTTTGACATCAACTAAGAATTTATTTATGTCAATTTATACTTTGAAAGCCTCATCCAAAATTTTATTAAAACCATCCAAATCTAGATAATAATCTATAATAAATGCCTCTTTACAAGGTATTCTACTGCCAAATTCATTTCTCCAGGCCTCCAAGGCCTTAATCTGATCATCTTCTCCCTTTAGTGGAGGAATAAATCTATTAAAATTCAGTCTAAATAGGCTCATCTTTGCCTCTATCTGATTCAATTTACCTTTAAAGAAAGACAAAGACACATTTACTTTTTTGACCTCATCTTCTCCCTCTGTCATAATCTCTTGCAAATCTAGCCTATGTTGCTGCAAAGAGGCTAATTTCTCAAACAACTGTACCCTGGGAGACCATGCTACAAAGTAAGGGTTTAAAATAGAGATATAACATGTTACTTCAGCATTCAAAATGGGTAATTTATTATATGCATCAAGGATTATATCTTTTTTATCTTTTAAGATATCAATCCTATGTTGAAGTATACTCCTTAATACATTTATAGCAACTTCATTATCTTTTTTAGCCACTTCATCTATTTTTACCTCTTCCCCTACTTCAAATTTTTCTTCTATTTGTAGAGGCTACTCTGAGGGTACATATACAACCTTTGGCTTTTCTTGTAATTTCTTAGTCATTTCAGCAATTACCTTATCTTGCTGATGAATCTTGATATGGCACAGTTCTCTATCCTTGGCCAGGGCACTAGCCTCCTCAATTAGGACACCACATTTCTCTTATAACTGCTTTGTCTTTTCTTCATTTAAATGTGCCCAATGTGTCATTATTTGAGAAATCTCAAGATCTCCTGTGTTTTTCACTGTCCATACCATTTGGTTTCCCACCATGCTCTCTTGAATATTCAATAATTGAGGCTTCTGGTCTTTAGGACACAAATTCCACATGACAAATGCTTGAGATTTTGGACTATATCTGAATCCTTTGATCACATCACCCATTTGAATCTCATTTTCCATTTTTAGATCTGGTTCCTTTCTGATTTGGTCTATTATAAATGCTAAGGCTAAATCCTAGCCTTCAAAAAGCAAAATTCAACTATTCAAAACCATTTTTCTAGCATCATCAAGAGAAACATCCACACTTTTAGGATCATATGATTGTAAAGCTAGAAGAGCCTCATTTTTTAATGCTTATTCACCATCTAATTTCAACTGCTCTCTGATCTATTCCTTTTTATGCCATCTTAGGAAATCCTTAAATTCATCAGTTTTTATGAAGTTATCATCTATTAAAAACTATTGTTGGTGAAGCAAATCGTTCATCAATACATGATCTAAGAGGCAACTCGATGTTTTCCTCTACCTATTGTTGTTGTTTCTTTCCTTTTCTGGTCTCTTTTCTCAAATTATGATCATATAATCTATTTCTAGGAACAAGAGAACTTACTCTATCCCCTTTTCTCTCTTTTCTTATGTAAGTGTGATCATAAGAAGTCTGACCAAGATCAACTTTTTGCCTCTTGGTGGCAGACACATCTACATCATCAGGTTGAGAAATCTTAGTCAAATCTATAATGTGTCCCTATTCCCCCTATATCTAAATTGCTTCTGCAACATTATGTTGTGGTTGATCTATTTGAGGTGGATTGACATATTCTTCTTCACTCTCACTCTCATATTTAGATTATGAATATTCAGGTTCTTTTCCCTCTTTCTTCACATCTATAACTCTATACAATTTCTCATAGAGTGTGTAAAAATTATCTATCATAGCTTTAATTTTGTCAAAATATGGCAAATCAGGGTAAAACCCTCCAAATGCTAATCCATTTCTTTTTATTTATTTTTCTAAATTCAACAACTATTTAATTCTCTCACTTCATCTTCATCAATTATGTTTCTAGTAGCATCCTCCTCCACACAAAGACCATGCACATATGTGTTCGATATGGTAGGAGTTAGGAGTTTCTTAGCTCCTGCAATAAATCCCTGTGGATCAATATACATATACAATGTTGCTCCCATCTTACAACTTTCCAACCATCTGCTTACTACATCAATAGCACTTTTTCCAATTGTAAACTGAAAAATCTTGAACTGCCTAGGGGTTAATGTCCCCTTCCTGTGTGGTGCAAAGTGTTCATTATCTGTCAACTAAAGCTTCCAAATAAATTTCATAGATGAAACTCTTGATGGCACATGATATGATAGGACATGGGGAGGATGTGTGCATCCATACACTCTGATCATAGTGAAATTTTATTCTAAAAAGAAATCTCCCCAATTTTGGTCACCTTCCCATTTATCAAAATATTCACATGGTCTCAGCAACTGTAGCACCTTCACTAGGAGTCTAGTCTTGTTAACACCCAAACTCTACATCAAAGGGTAGACAAATCCAGTTCTCAAATCCACAAAAATACAATCCTTGGAGGTGAAATTCCATATCTTAATCAAAAATTGGATAGGATTGGGCCAATCACGAATGATTCTCTAGGGGTTCAAATTGTTTACATTCATGATGCCGTAATTGAAATGCAATAATAAATGCATCAGGATAGATTAATGTAAAAACTTAGGATCTTTATCCTTCTTATGTACAGCTACAAACCCCTCATGCATTCTATCAATGATGTACTATATGTAATCATAGCTAGTTCTAGAATGCACATCTTGTAAATCTAATACCATCATCAAAATCTCAGCATTTATCTTCTCAAATCCTCCATCCCTACCCAATACCCTACACAAAGCATATGCAATGTATTTGATATAAAAATGTAAATCTTTAAAACAGTATGGTGTAGTTCTTGGTAAAGGGACAATGTGGTTCCTAACCTCCTTAAGGATATGTTTCTGTAATAAATTTCTAGCGATCGTAGGTTGTAGCATATATCTTTCCTCCTGCTTTGTAATATTAATCTTAGTGGACATGGTACTATACAAACCAATAGCTTGCATGAATGTATTCCTATTCAAAATTAATAGTGTAGTACCATCGTTATTTTTAATTGTCCTTGGCAAGGAGTCATAATGGTTTACAATACCTAGAAACAAGTCTACATCTACAAAGACATCAGGAATAATAAACCTAGCCATACCACTAGTCCAAGGGTTTGATATTGGTATGGCTTTATCAACATTATTATAAAAATAATTATAAACAGAAAAACCTGGAGAACCTGGTGTATGGTCATCTCTGATATCACAGTATTCATCTGCCAATATGTTGGCATTTGCCCTCTTGTTCTATGTAGACCTAGGTAACAACTTCAAAAACTCATCAGAGAAGTTCCTTTTTCCCTTGGCATCTTCATCTACTTCATCACTCTTCCCACTAGTAGATGCCACACTAAGTGCTTCTCATTTTGTTCTATTTTCACTTCTCTTTCACTGATATTGAAACAAATCTTCTCTCAGGACTCCTTACTCTTTCTCTGTGCACTGAAGACAATTCAAGAGCTATGAAAATTGAAGAATCACCCTAAAATTGATCAATTCTTTCTTCCTGGACACAAAAAACCTAGCAAATTCTCTGCTCTAAAATTCTGGATGTATGATGAATGAAATTAAACATGAGATCATCCCTTTATGGTAACTTTACAAAGTACTTAGCTCATCATTGAAGAATCAATCAATTTTGCCTTCAAGTTTACATGCTGTGATATTAATTGGATTCCTAGCCATAGCTCATGAATGTGATAGGAAATCAAATTCATATGAGTGCGTTTTAAGAAAAACCCTTATAAAATTTGAACAAAATGACATGTTTTGATATGATTGGTTCTTCACCAGATATCTCAGCTACCCTTTTTGCACAGTAATTAATCTCCTATATTTTTATTGGATGATGAATCTCTATATTGCCATGTCAGCAATTGCCACTTATTATCACTTTTCATATTTAGCGACCAAGCGACTATGCATTATCTATTTGTCGCTGATCAAATCTCTTAACTCTCAATTCTTTTGGAGATCTAGCGACTATATGATTCTCTTCACCTTAGCTTAACCATGATTAACTTCTCGCGATCATGCAACCAAATGAATTCAAGTCGCTAGTAGTATTTCCAAACTCAAAGTTTATTCAGAGACCCTGCGACCATGGTTACTTTTCATCTATTAAGATCTTATCGCTAAGTCTCTGAATTTTCTTTTCACTTTATGAGACCTTGCAACTACCCTTAATCGACCAATCACTAAATAAAACTTATTTTTAATGTTTCCTTTGGAGACTTCACAACATAGCCCATGAAACTTTATCTCATCATTTTTTATTTTAATTCAGAGACAATACAACTAAAGCTAATCTCATTTTTGTGAGAACATTTTACTCTGTGCAAATTTTATAGAGACTCAGTGACTACCATTGATCTTATCTTATTCTACATCTAACGGCTCCGCTAAGTCACTAAATATATTTTAGAAACCCTAAATCATTTGGAGACCATGCGACTGATACACTTTGTTCTTATTCACTATGGACACATTTCTCATCTTAGTTGTTTGTCTCCAAATCACTGAAAAGATGTTGACTTGCCATGTTTGACTAGAGACTACCCGACCACCATATATTTCAATCAATCTGTGGTTTTTCGCCAATTCTCTAAACCTTTTACTTAATTGACTTTTTAACTGGAGACATGGCGACTGAAACTTTTAATCTTATCACTAATTGTGTTCTGATCTGGAGACTCCATGACTGAAGCAATCACTAAGTCTCATAATAATTTTCTAACTACAGGATACACTGTGTGACACCATGACTTAATCGCTTGTGTCCATGTCACTAGATCATGTTTTCTTCATTGGGAGACTTCACAACTGATGTTTTTTGCTAAGTCTCATGATTTATAAATAATATTCTTTTCCCTTTTAAGATAGCCCAACTACAATTAATTGCCAAGTCTCATGATGAAATGGAATATGCTTTTAGGATTAAGCGAATAAGTGATTATTTAAAAAGGCACATGACTTTTTATAACTTAAGTCTTTCAAAAAGGTAATGCAAAAATAGAAACTCGATTGACATTTTTAGCACTTTTTTGCATTTTCACATAGAAGACAGCTCAGGGTTTTGGGTTTTTCACTATTCATCTAGATTTTGACCTGAAAACATAGAATTTCCCAGGGAAAATTCAAATTGGGATAGATTTTCTGATTTTGGATGAAAATTGGCAGTAGGACAACAAAATTTTAGGGAAAACCAAAAAAAAAACCAAGAATACAACCAACATAACCAACCTGAAATAACTTAAACAAAACAAATAATCTTGTAAATTTTTCTTTCCAGAGAACTGACCCTCAAGTGGTCATCAAAATTAACATATATAGCCATGTAGGGCTTGAATCAGTTTTCAAAACTAATTTCCTTAAAGATAGCAGAAACTTACGAAAATGAACTTAAAATAGAAAAACTACTTTAGCAAACTAATTGGCCGATAGGCCAATTCCAACTTTGTCAAATGCTTTGGTGGCTTTCTTTTCTATTTTCCACTCCTCAAATGTTGTAGATAAGCTCTTCCTCAGTTCCTGATTTAGTTTTGCAACTGCTTCAAAACTCTACAACGAAACATCTTTAAAATTCTACATCTATTGCAACTTGTCTTCAAAGATCTTCATTTACTCATAACTATAGACTACTGCTGACTCCACATGAGATAAAACTAAATGGTCATCCATTCTGATTTCTTTAGCATCTCTCAGTTTCTCCACCTTTTGATTTAAACAAGACACGATTTTAGCCATTTCACTACTGGCCTCATTTTCCATTCCAATGATTTTTCCTATATATTCATTTTGTGCATGCATAATCTCTTTTGAACTAATCTAATTTTAAATAATCTAGGATGATTCTTTGATGGCTTGTTCAAACAGTGAGCCTTCCCATTCTTGATTCATCTTAATAATAAATAGAGAATTTTCATCTATCCCTGACACCACCTTTTCAGAGAGGAAATTGTTTATACCATAAGTATAAAATAAATTCCATGTTGTGTACTTCAATTTCCAATTTCTCTTTTTCCTTTTTCCACAGATCCACTATTCTCTCAATTACCTTTAATAACTATTCAGATTTACCTATCAAGCTATTGAAATCACCAACAAATTTAATAATTTCCTTGGTTACCTTATCCATCCAGGTGTAGATAGCCTTCTAAATAGGCCTATCCTTGTGCACTTGGTCTAAGAGTTTCTAATTCTATGGAGACTTGACATCCAGATCAAATGGGGCCATTGACAGTGGTTGAGGCACAAGATCCTGAAGCTATTTGATGTATTTGGCCATTTCACAAAGAGCATGTGTTATGCCCTGCATCCTCGTCCCTACATTTTGTGTGCAAAATGTTGGGTCCCCCCTTTTTTTCGGGTTTTTCTTTTGTGGTGGCTTTGCCTTGTCTTTCTTTTCCTTTTTGCTTCCTTCCTCCAGGGTTGTCTTCCTCGGAGTGTGTCATTTCCTTGGTTCGTTTTCCTCTTCGGGGTCCTGGATCCCGGAGGTTGCCTTTTGGTGGGAAGTTCGATTCCGGACTCCGGGATTGTTTGCGATGATGTTCCTAGTCCCTAGAAACATCATCATAAGGAATCCCCGGGCCCGGAGTCCGGATGTTTTGCTTAACTTGGAAGTTTCGAAGTGCGGAGGATTATCTTTTTACCACGGGTATAAATAGACCTGCCTGTCATTATCACACTTACCGCGTTTAAAATCTTTGAGCACTAAGAGAGAAATTGAGCGATTTTCAAAGCAATTAACAGAGCAGTTACAGAAAGACTTGCAATAATCAGGGTTAACGCCTACTGTTCTCAGACGTGTGCTAGTACTCTGAGGTGGTGATCTTGACAGGCTCGACAATTCAGAGCTATTGTAGAGCTCTTCTGGTAATCTACCTGTCCTTCGCCTTCTGCCATTCCAGGTTGGTTTCTTCCTTCCTTCCTCTTCGCTTTGCTCTTGTTTTCCTGGTTTTCTGTGTTTCGCTCGTCCTTGTTTTTTTTTCGTTCGTTTCGTTTTGTTTTCGGTTGGCTTGTTTCCATTTTTCATCTGTTTGGTCTCTCGGTTGTTTCTCTGGTTTTGCCACCCGTTGGTGGGTCGGCTCTGTCAGAAGGTTGTCCGCCTTCTGTGCAGGTGTGAATCTTGTAAATATCCCATAAGTAGCTTGTGAGTACCTGTAAAAAGTCTGTGAATACTTTGTAGATAGTCCGTAAGTGTTTTGTAAAATAGTCTGTAGATAGCTGGTGTTGCATGTCAATTACTGTATATTCCTGTCTTAGCTTCGTCTAGTTTTGCTCGCGGGAGTCATCCATGTGTATATTCATGTATATGTGTATATTTCTATAAATAACCCATGTATATATCCTTCCGTCCCATGTATATACCTTTCGCCTCCTCTGTATATCCTTCCGGGTGGCTTGGCGGGCTGGTCGAGTCACCTCTGCTGTTGGGTTTTTCGCTTAAAACTTGCTTTGAGGTAGAAAACCACCTGTTTGAAACTTGGCTCGTGGCTGGTTTCAAACAGGTGGTTTTCTCTCTCCTCCATCAAGGCTGTCAGAACGTCATTTATTTCCCATGCGCACAATTACTTTCGGCCATGTGGCTTACCCTTTTCGCACATTCAAGCAGCCTCTTCCCCCGTCAGTGCCATCCCATCCATTCAATGTTGTCGCACGTGGCGCCCACGTGGACTTGCTTTCACATTCCTCTTTTTTAACGGTCACTTCTCCGGGTTTCTAATCACCTTCCATCGTTTCATCAAATGTCTTCACCAAGCATGATAAGTTTTCCCGGACCCAGGGATGTGATAAAGGTACCGTCTGTTTTGCTTTTCAAATACTTCTGCAAAAACTAACTTTTCAGGGAAAGCGAACGGCACGGTGGTAAGATCTCCGGATCCCGGAGTTACTTTTTTTTATTTTGATAAATATGTTCTGACGGTGGCATTTTCTCGCAGGTCCGGACTTTATTTAACAATCATGTCTGAAGCATCCGCATCATCACCTCCCGAAAGTCCAGAGTTGCCATCCACAACTGAGACCAGGGCAGCATCAAAGTCTAAGATAGAGAAGGCCCTGGCAAAGCTCCCCCTCACCATGAAGTACATGCAGGGTGAGGAGATTGCGAGCTCAAAGATTGAGTCCAAGAATAAGTGGTTGACCGACACCAGCGTTGGGACTTGGGATGAAATGCAGGCTCTAGTGAAAATCATGCATATACAGCGACAAGCTGGAGATTCACTTGCCACGAACATAGGAGGTTCCGGAGTTCTTTGGGCAGCTTGTTTCCCATACTCCGTGCAGTCTCCGGAGTTGGTGCTAACTCTTGCGGCCCACTATAACTCCTCCGTCCGGGCCGTCATGTTAGTACCAGCAGAACCATTGGGGTTCCCTACCCCACTGGTGTCCCTGGACCCAGCCACTTTCCAAATCGGCCTGGGCATCGCGCAATTTGATCAAGCTGCAGTAGTTACAAGGTTGGATGCCTTGAAAGAATTCACCGGGCTGGAGGAGGCCTCCCGGTTGTACATCAACACCAACTGGCTCAAACTCCCGAAGAGGGACTACAAAAGAATGAAGATTGACATTCCCGGCTCAGAATTCAAGGAGAGCATTCAGATGGGAATGATTGCACTAGCACGGGTGTTTGGGCAGCCTTCTGCCCAAGAGTTTGCACCATGGATGTACTACTTTCTGTTCGCCATGTCCACCAATGGACAATTCTTCGACTGGGCTACCCTTATTTCCAACCATGTCAACTCCCAGTTCCGGCAACTGAACAAGGAAAAGAAGTTCTACATGACTTCTTATATTTTCTGGGCCCTAGCCCATCAGAGGCCTCGCTCGAACGGCCTGCTCACAGATGGCGTCCTCAGATTTGGTCAAGGACAAAAAGCACCGTGGGACCATTTCCCACAGATTCAATGGGAGGCCAGCTTCCCCAGTTACTGCCGGGTAAACGATTGCTTCATTTACTACCACCTGTTGACACCCACCCGGGATGCCGGATACCGCCTCTCTACAGAGGTGATGAAATTGGTAAGTAGTTATAGACACTACTACATTCAATTCCAGCAGCATACCTACATCAGGGTCGCCGGCTTCTCTGGGAAACCCTACTTGTTGCCCAGACATTGCGGGAACAAGATCGTGCTGCTGGAGTATTGCAGACAAATGATGGAACTGCACGCCTTCCTGGGCCTCAAGAAGGTCACCACTATTTCATTCCCAATCTCTTGTGGGGACTATACCTGCAGTCTAGCCGCCGCAAAGGAGGCCGACAATGAGCTTAAAAGCTATAACTTGCAGGAGTTTTATCTGGCGTGAAAAAACTTTGATCCGCAAGGCCGAATTGCAGTGGCACTGCCCCAGGCTTCAGAGCCCCACCAAGCACACATAGAGGACTTCTGGGTAGATTGCCAGGATGATATGGACGTGCGCA
>MU223517.1:474065-494480 GCA_018584345.1 Thuja plicata | reverse complement strand
AGAATTCTAAAGCTAAACTAGCATGATAACAATGCATAAAATGGAGATGATTTTCTCTTGACAATGGCCTCTATTTATAGATTTTTTGGAGGAGAGAGAGGGCTTAGATGAGGTGGAGCTCATGTGGACTCCACATAGGTACCTCATGAGGGACATATAAGTCATGCAAGAGGCCCACTTTTCTCACACATGTGTGAGCAACTTTGGATGTGATGGGTCAAAGTGTACTTAAAGTACACATGTGAAAGATCTTGTAAGAGGGTGTAAGAGATTTGGGCCAATGAAACACTTTTAGAAAGTGTAAGAAGGTGTCATCATGGGTGTAAGAAACCTTTTTGGCACCAAATAAGGATAATTTGGAAAAGGCAATTTTTGGAAATTTGCTCACACATGTGTGAGCAAATAATTAGGACTAATTGGTGTAGGAATCTAGAAATTAGCCTAATTAACCTTAGCTAATTAGTGAATAGGTTTATTTGATGAGAGTGATGTGAGGTAGGGTAGGATCTAGGTTCAAATTAGCTTAATCTAAATTTAAAATTTAGATTAATTTGGTTTAGTAAAATTTAAGTCATGTGAAGGAATAAATAAATTAAAAATTTATTTAAAAGGGATTAATGAAGGGGAATGTATTTAAATAAAATTTAATACATCAAAGGGGATAGTATTTAAATTAAATTTAAATACTAAGGAAAGTGAATTATATTTAATTTAATAAATTTAATTAAATAAATAGAAGAACATAACAAATATAATTAATTATAATGCTAAGGGAATATTAATTAAATTAATATAAGGATGATTTTAGACGTCTACACATTTTACCTTGTGATTTTCAGTATTCACAGGGCGATCGAAGAAGTTGCAGAATTTATATTAGTAAAGTTTGTTTCAAAAATATCGTCAGCGTGTCGTCGGCAACCCTAAGGTGAACAGTGTAAAGTGTTAATTTCCGAGGTACCCTATTCTTCATTTTTGAACCCTAATTTTAGAGATTATGGCTGCAAGTTCTTCCACACCAGTCGAAGGTATGGAGGAGATGAAACCAATTAAGATAGTAAGAAGTGATGCATGTGCACCTCCTAACTTTCAAGCCATTCCCGAAAGTGCAATTTTAGGTGATCTAAATGGAACCCTCTCATCTATTCTACCAAAGGTACTTATGATCCATGATGTTAGATCTTGTTACATGGTTAAGATTGGTGAAGAAGGTGATAGTGAATTGAGGAAATCCTACAAGTTGTGAAAAAATGGAGTTATGAAAGATGAATTCAAGCATTTAGCTGACAAAGGGTTAACTCATGCCCTATATTTTCTGCCAGACTTCAAGGATGAATGGATCAAGGTTGTTCTAAGCTGAGTTTAGAATTTGCATATGTGGCTGGACAATGGACCAGTTAGGATCACTAAAGATATTATTCATCGAGTAATTGGATATCCTGTTATTAGTGGAAAGAAAACAGTGAGAGATCAAAGTAAAGAAGAGATAGTAGCTAAGACTGGAGCTGTCTGGAACAATAGAAGTATGACTATCTCTACAATTGAAGATTTAGAACTTGAATTTGGAGTGAGAGTGATTTCACATAAGTTGTATCAGTCGAGCTGACTGGATAGTGTTCCCTGCACAGTTGTGGACCAAGCATGGAAGATAGTCAAGAAGAATCACACCTATGACCTTGTCGAGCTACAATTGACACAACTAGCTGAGAACTTACTATCGATCAGAAAAGCTAAAAGTTCATCATGTAAGTTTGGCTCTTTACTAGTTTGCATATTCTTCTATGTACATAAGTCATTTCCTACACTGGTAAATATTGTTTGGAAGAAGGATAGACCTATTACTCTGTAGATTAGTGAATGTATTCAGAAATTAGGCAATAATTTCAATAGTATTATGGGAAACTACTTTGTGGAATTCAAAAAGAGAATGAGGTTGAGGTCTAGAATTCCTAGTTCACTTGTGGAAAAGCACTATGAGGAGATATGTTTTCTAGTTGACATAGATTACACATACATTCAGGGTGTGACACCTAGGGTATCATGGCTGGAGCCATTTCCCTATGAAGTTAACATTGATGAAACATCAGAAGCTATCACACCACTCCTACCAGCGGAGATTGATACACAAGCAAAGATATTTGGAAATTATGATGAAGCTAAGGCAAAGATATCTATGAATCTTAAGCCAGGAACCATGGAGAGAAAGAGGTAAAAGATTGTAAAAAATATGAAGAAAATGGTTGGATTTCCAAGTGATGAGGAGCTAGAGGATGCACCTCTAGGCATTTCTACTAGACAAGGAGAAGATGTATCTGAAGAAGAAGAAGTAGAAGTTAGTGAATCTGGAGAAGAGATTCATCTTAAGGCAAAAGGAAAGAAACCAGCAGTAGCCAAGGTAACCAAGCCAAGTCAAGCAAAACCTAAAGTTACCCCTCCTATTGCCAATCATCCAAGGACAAGGGCATCTATTGTTACATCTCTAGCAGTGCAAACAAATGTATATGAAAAGAAGAAGGTTGGAGAGAGTATTTCTTGATCAAAGACTAAATTTGCAACAAAGGATGTGTCGAGCCTACAAGTAAAGAGACCTAGAAGGAAACTACATCTAGATCCAAAAAGTGATGAAGAAAAGACTAAAATTGATGAACCCAACAACATACCAATAGCACCATTGAAGAGACCAACTGATATTAATGAGGTATGTGAGAATTTGAGAAATTCTGCAGGGTTATCTGGTTTTAAGTTTATCAAATATGAGAAATTGAAGTTAGAAGATAAGCACAAAGTTCAAGAAGCACTATTAGATATGATGTGCAATTTAAATTTAACTCCTATAGAGATAGGAAACAATGTGCCAAGTGAGTTATATGAGTTTCTATCTAGCAAATGGGAAATTGCACTCACAACTGAGAGACAGATTCGAGAAGGCACATTAGCTCAAGTCATTCCTGAGATGACTAAGAAACAGAGAGAAAAATTTGTTGAGGAGTATAAGAATAAATTCATACGTAAATAGAGAGGTTATGTTATTTTTAAAAATTATATTGAAAGTGTAGTACAACAGAGTACTAAGATTTGGAAGGAAATCTTTGGATTTATTGCTCCAAAAGAAAACAAGACTGATGAAGGAACATCTGAGCCAAAGGCTAAATAAATTGAAACCACCCCTACACCACAAAAAGAAAAAGAGAAAATTGCTATTGAGCCTGAAAAGACTGGACCAGAATCAAAAGAACAAATAGAGACAGTAAACACTGTTGATCTGACAACAGACAGTCCAATTGATGACTCTAGCAATTTGGATGCCGAGGGTCAGGATGAGCTAAGAGACACAACTATAGAATCACCTATTAAGGCTACTAAGACTAAAGGAGAGAATAGTATAGAGGAATATGAAGAGAGAACTCAAGAGAAACCTAAAGATAAAATTGAAACAAAGGAAGCAAAAAAGGAGAAAATAGATGAACAAGAGGTATTTACACAAAATTCACCTATTTTAGAGGTTGTGAAAATAGTCTTAGATAGTGGTGAGCAGATGAGGGATACTAAAAATGAACCTAGGGAACAAGAGGCAATGCAAGTGTTATTTGGTTTACCACACTCAGCATCATCTACTCCCACTAGACTCAAAATAGGAGGTACGCCTGATCAACAGGCAATTTTGACCGAATTGGAAAAAGTAATGGTGACTACTACTCATACAAGAAAAGGTATTGAGGAAACAAAGCCGAGTTGTAGCTCACCAGAACTTAAGAGGAAGAATTATCCCACTCCTAATGTCACATTAGATGAAGTTATTGTGATTCCCATGGGATCCCAATGTTTTATCTTATGAACAGATTGAGACTCTTCAAGAATTACTCAAGAGGAAGAAAAGGCAGGAAGAAATGAAAAGAGAGAAGAAGCAAAATAAGGTGTTGCGTGACATCAAGGATATGTTTGTAAAAGATTTTGACATGGAAGATGACAATCCTCAAGCTCCTATTCTTGAACAGTTAGTTCATATTGTGCAAAAGGTGAATGATGAAAAAATTGAATCTAATGAGAAGTTATTGTAATGGTCCGAGAGGAAATTTGAGAACAAAGTACTAGCAAAAATCTCAGGAGAGATTGCGATAAAGCAGGCTGAACTTTCTTCTCTTGTAGAAATTTTGGAGGAATTTGCAACTAATGTTTATTATTTCTATAAGTTATGTGATGTTGAATTCTTCACAAAGGATAATCTACAAGCCATAGAGAAATTGCAATTAGACTTAAAATCAACTGGAAGTTCACTGAGTATGGATGCTAGCACTAGCTCCTTACATTTTAATAGATTAAAAAATGCACAAAGGAGGATAGCTGAGTGCATGGCTAAAGATGGTCGAATAAGGACCAAATTGATTACTATCTAGACAAACCTGATACCTCATCTAGAGGTAATTCAGAAAGAACTTTTAGCTACAAAAGAATTGGTTAAGAGAAATTCGCATCTCTCCACTGCAGAAAGTTTAGTAAGTCTAGCTGTCGAGCTAGAAGTCAAATTAGAGATTATGAAGTTTGTTAAGGATAGTTGGGACACTGCATTTGTGTCCACCTTACGAATTCATAAACAATTTTTGGATAAGTATAACTTGACCCCACCTACAATCAGTGACAAAAACAAGGGGGGATCTAACAGGACTGACAGGGATACAACGTAAGAAGATTAGTACAAGTATCAATATAAATATTATTTTTTTGTAGGCATGTATACTATGTAAAATTTTGTATGTAGTATGGTGTACATTCCTAGGGGGAGTACATTGTGTACTTAGGCAACATTTTGGATGGAATGAATTGAAAGAAATGATAAGTGTATTTTTGCCACTAATATCAAAGGGGGAGATTGTTAATCCCTAAGTTTTGTTGATGATTAGTGACCAACACAATCATTTACTTAGGTAGTTTTAGTTGGTTATCACTGTGGTTGAGCTAAACATTCAAGGTCGAGCAACATTGTCAAGCAAGTTTTTAGTTTTTTGAGTTACATCATGCTGAGCCGAGTAGAATATTAAGTGCCAAGCGATAGAGATGTTAAGTGCCGAGCAGAACACTTTTTGCATACATGTCAGGATTGATTCAAACTTTGATGTGAAATTTTTAGGCCAACTTGTATGAGATTTGGGCTGACATATGTATGCATTTAATAGTTTTCTACTGAGTTAATTACACATTTAATTGTTTTATACTATGCATGGCATGAAGCCAATCAGGAAAATAGAATGCCTTGGGGGCATAAATAATAGATTTTGATCATTGATCTAGATTTCACTGCTAGATCTGTAAAGACATATAAGATTGCTTCTAACCCTAGAAGAAATATACAGAGAGAGATACAGTGTGAGAGAGAAGGGTTGTTGTGTTCATAAAAGATGGAATAGTGAGTTATTCTAAGAAGAAGCTTAGATCAAGAAGAATGACAGAGCAGTGAAGAGAAGAGTAAAGACATCAAATTCTGAGATCACAGAAGGTATTGGAAAGAGAAGATCTATCATTAACATTTGAGTGCATAATGAAGGATCACTACTTGAAACATCCTAACAAGTGTATCAGGTGAAATCTCTTAATAGAGTGGTTCTAGCATACCGTTTTAAATCTCTTAGCTGAGTGTTTACTTTACTGTAAGTTGAAATCCTTTGACAAGGTAGATTGTAATGATCTTTAGTTCTTAACCCAATAGACCTTTAACCAGGTAGATTGCATTTTGTAATCAAACTCTTGTAGCCCTAATAGGCACACTTTATTTCTATAGTAGTGAATATTTTGTGGGTGTCATCCCCACCCTAGTTTTACCTATTTGGTTTTCTAGGTTACCAAAATTTTGTGTTATGAGTTATATATTTCATATTGTGGATACTATTTGATGTTAGGTTAAATTCATATATGTATGAATGTGGATCAATTTGTTTTAAGTGGTTAAGTTTTAAGATTTGATTCACCCCCCCTTCTCAGTATCCTGCTTTCCCATTATTGTACTTCCAATAGGTAGCTCCAAGGATAAAGCCAATTTAATGACTAACAACTCTCTTAGGGGGGAGGGTTGATGGTTTCCCATCACTTACTATGATTTTGTACTCCTGCAACAGTTCTTGCACTTCTTTTGGTATCTTTGTCTTCTTGTCTGTCTTGTCTGCATTTTCTTCTTTAGGTTTCAATACCAGTGCAAATCCCACTCCTCCTTCCTCCAAGGCTTCTCTAAACTCATTTTCAATGAGCATAAGGACATTAGGGCCTGAGGAATTCTTTTCTTCTTCTTATAACAGTGACTGTATTTTGAAAGTCACATTGTCTTTCTTGAAAGAATATGCATTCTTTGATCCATCATGTATGGCCTATCAGTCAAATTATCATGGCCTACCAAGCATAAGTTAACATGCATCCATAGGTAGGACATCACACAACACCTTGTCTCTATACATTCCAATGGATAATTCCACCCGTGCTTGTTCATTCACAAGGACATATTGATGTAGGCGCATCTTGGGTCATTGGCAATCTTGCTCAACCAAAATAATAGATGTTTACTTTTCTTTGTAGTTTATCTTCTATTGCTCGGGTATGCTTTAGCGATGAATTTTTGTGATCTCTTTACTAACATGTTTTCTGATGCTTGGGAATGCTTTTATCGATAGATTTTGGTGATCTCTTTACCGATGGGTTGTCTAATGCTTGGGTATGTCTTACCTATGGTTTTTTATTTTCGGTGATCATCTTCCCAAAGTGTTTTATCCTGATCTAGCTGACTTCTACATTTAATTTCCATTGTTGAATTAATGTGGGGTCTCTCATTTGGATTTCTGTGGACCTAAATCTGGGTCTCTCTTATGTATTTGAGCGCCAACCTCTTTGGTGGACTCTTGTATATATTTGCTTCTTTGTTCTTAGCTTAGGTAGTTCAGAAGTAGTAGTGCTAGAATAAGTCTTGATATCATATTATAGGTAAGGAGGTTCATGACCTTGCATGTATGAATATCATATTGTAATTCATTGAATATATGGCCAAAAATCAGAAGGCCTTACAACCTAGGATGTAATGATTTTGATCAAGTTAATATAAAAGGATATCTTTTGTTTCTTCTCTCACTGTGTTGTTTGGTTTCTGCATTGGTTCTACAAGGTGGTTTGGTAGTTTGGAGAGCCTTTGGCCCCTTCTTTAAACCCTCCTTGCATCAGGTGGTATCAAAGCATTGGTGAGATCTAAGTTCCTTCTTGTAAACCCTAACCCTAGTTGGTATTTTATGGGGTAGCAGATTGCGATTTGACCTAAAATTGTAGAGGGATTCAAGATGGTTCATGGGAGAGGAAATGCAGATCTAGGTTTAGCTAATATTCTTAGATAGATGGCTGCTAGATTGGAAGCTGTTGAAACATCCCAGTGCAGAGGAAGACATCTGGAAGATGTTAGTGATGATGAAATTGAAGAGGTTGAAGGTGAAGCTACACCTACACCTATGATGAATTAGGAAGAAGAGTGATTCTTGAGAGCTTTGACAAGTTTGAAATCCACACCACAATTTAATCCTCCTAAGTATAGTGCAAAATTGGATTATGATGAATTGATATGAATGGATAACAGACATAGAAAAGTATTTTGAATATGAGAATGTAGCAAAGGATAAGAAGGTGAATATTGCAAGCACAAAATTGAAAGGTCATGCATCCCTATGGTGGGAACATCTGCAATTAGATCAAAAGAAGAAAGGTAAATACAAAATCAAGGTATGGGATAAGATGGTAAACAAATTGAAAGGAAATTTTCTACCTTGTGATTATTAGATTAACCTAATTAGACGAATGCAAAGTTTGAAGCAGAAAGATAAATCAATAAAAGACTACACTGGGGAATTATATAGATTGGACATTAGATCTAGACATGTTGAAGATGAAGTGGAAAGAGTAGCAAGATACCTTAATGGCTTGAGAAGTTCTGTACAAGATGAAATCAGTTTGGTCAAGATGGAGAGAATTGAGGAGGCATATAAATTTTCCCTAAAAGATGAAGAAAAGTTGAATAGAAGATATGAACAAAGACAAAGAGGTAGAGGTGGTAGATTCCCTAGAGGAAGAGGCAGATCTCATGGTGAAAATAATAGATCTGAACCAGACAAGTCAATTTTAGACACATATCAAGACAAAGGAAAGGTTGAATGAAAAGGTGGAAGTTAATACCAAGGAAGAGGTAATTACTCCAAAGGTGGATATAGTAGAAAAGGATTCCAAGTTACTTTTTACAATTGGGGTGAAGAGGGACATAAATCCTTTGAATGTACACATGCAAGAAAGAGAGGAAGTAGTAGAAGAAATGCATTGGTGCAAGAGGAGTCACCAAATGAAGCTAAGAAGGAAGGAAATTTCATGATCCGAAGGATACTATGGAGTGAGAAGGATAAGAAATACCCTGTCAAATTTTTTTTATTCAAGACTAGATGTAGGGTTACAGACAAGGTTTGGAAGGTGATTGTTGATAGTGGAAGCTTAGAGAAGCTGGCATCAAAGGAAATGGTTGCAAATTTGTAGTTGGAGAGGATGAAGCATCTGAAACCCTATCATATCTCATGGATCAAGGATGATCATACATTAATGGTGAGTGAACAATGTTTTGTGAATCTAAAATTTGGAAAATACTATGATAAGGTGTTGTGTGATATTATGCCTTTGGATTGTTGTCATATTTTGTTGGGTAGACCTTGGCAGTATGATAAACATTCTATACATGATGGAAGATTGAATAGATATTATATTTGGGTTGATGGTAAGAATAAAGTTTTGTTACCTTTGGTTGAAGAATCTATTGGTGAGATATGTACATATGTGAAAGTTTGTCTGATGAAAGGTAGATAGTTTGTTAAGAATTTGAAAAGGAATGATGTTTTTTATGCTTGATTGCTAACAAAATAAGTAAGAATATAGAAGATGACATTCCTACAGAAGTTGGAAAGTTACTTACTGAGTACAAGGAGATAATTTTAGATAATGTACCTGATGGTTTTCCACCAATGAGAGATATCAGTCACTATATGGATCTGATTCCTGGAGCTAGTTTACCAAACAAAGCACCACATAGGTTAACACCTACCAAAAATGAAGATCTTAATCGACAAGTTCATGAATTGTGAACAAAGGTTTGATCTGAGAGAGTTTGAGTCCATGTGCAGTACCAGCTATATTCGCACCTAAGAAGAATGGAAAATGGAGAATGTGCACTAATTCCAGAGCAATTAATAATATCAAAGTGAAGTATAGGTTTCCTATACTGAGAATGGATGACATAATGGATTGTTTGAGTGGAGTAAGATAGTTTACCAATATTGATTTGAAGAGTGGATATCATCATATCAGAATCAAAGAAGGTGATGAATGGGAGACTGATTTCAAGAAAAAGGAAGGTTTGTATGAGTGGTTAATTATGTCTTTTGGTTTAACTAATGTGTTGAGTACATTTATGTTGTTAATGAATGAAGTTTTGAAGAAATTATTGAATAAGTGTGTGATTGTATATTTGGATGATATTCTGATATTCAGTAAGACTATAGAAGAGCATTTGATGCATATAAGGCAAGTGTTGTAGAGATTAAAAGAGGAAAAAATATTAATAAATCTAAAGAAGTGTTCCTTCATGAAAGAAGACCTGGTGTATTTAGGTTTTGTAATTTTAGCTAATTGTTTGAAGATGGATCCTAAGAAGGTTGAAGTTATTTTGAGTTGGCCTACTCTTGAAAATGTCAATGAGGTAAGATCATTTAATGGATTAGAAAGTTTTAACATAAAGTTTATCAGAAATTTCAATTCTATTTGTAATGTTATAACTGAAACAATGAGAGGAGACAAAAGAGAATTCAAATGGACACATGGAGCTAATAAGAGTTTTGAAGCTTTGAAGTAGAAGGTTGTTGAATTACCTGTGTTAGCATTACCTGATTTCAATAAGGTATTTCAAGTTGAATGTGATGCAAGTGGAAGTACAATTGGAGTTGTATTGACTCAAGAAGGTAAACCTGTTGCTTTCTTTAGTGAGAAGTTGAATGATGCAAAGAGAAAATATTATGTCTATGATAAAGAGTTCTATGTTATTGTTCAAGATATGAAGAAATGGAGACATTATTTAATGCCAAATGAGTTTGTGTTGTACATTGATCATAAGGCTTTATAGTATTTGGGTAGTCATAATAAATTGAATCATAGACATATGAAATGGGTAGAATATTTGAAAAGTTTCACATTTTTTATTAAGAATAAGAGTGGAGTTTCTAACAGAGTTTCTGATGCATTGAGTAGAAGATCTTTGTTGACTGAAATGAGAATTGAAGTTCTTGGTTTTGATGATATGAAGAATTTCTATGAAAGTGATCTTGATTTTTTAGAGTGTTGGAGAGTGTGCAGAGCACCTAATTCAAATCAATCAAGTATGAATACTATTTCATTCAGGAAGATATTTTGTTCAAAGGTATTCAGTTGTGTATACCAAGAGGTTCAATGAGAACTAATTTGATAAAGGAGAAACATAGTAGTGGAATGGCTGGACATTTTGGTATTGATAAAACATTGAGTTTACTTAAGGAAAGTTATTTTTGGCCTCAGATGTATAAGGATGTTCAAAAATTTGTGAAAAGTTGTGGATTTTGTCAAGTTGCAAAAGGAGTAAGTCAGAATACTGATTTTTATACATCTATTACTGTTCCTGAGAAACCTTGGAGTGATATTAGCATGGATTTTGTTCTTAGCTTACCTAGGAAAACAAGAGGCAATGATTCCATATTTGTTGTTGTGGATAGATTTTATAAGATGACACATTTTATACCATGTAATAAAACATCAGATGCAATACATATAAGATATATTTTCTTTAAGGAAATTGTTAGATTGCATGGATTACCAAAGAGTATTATCTCTGACAGAGACAGTAAATTTGTTAGCTATTTTTGGAGAACACTTTGGAAGAAGTTGGATATTGAGTTGAAGTTTAGTTCTATATTTCATCCACAGACTAATGGACAAACAGAGGATGTAAACTGAAGTTTGGGTAATTTGTTGAGATACTTAGTTGGAGACAAACCAAGTAATTGGGATTTGATGTTGGCACAAGCAGAGTTTGCATACAAAATTTTAGTGAATAGAAGTACTAGAAAGACACCTTTTGAGATTGTTCATGGCACACAACTGAGAAGTATATCAGATTTGAGAGATATTGTTGGAGAAGATAAAAGAAGTGCAGAAGCAAAATAATTTTCTGAGTTCATGAAGACAATGCATGAAGATGTAAAACAGAAGCTAGAGAAAAGTAATAAAAAATACAAAGATAGTGTAGACATATCAAGAAGACATAAAAAATTTGAATTTGGTGATGTTGTAATGGTTCATTTGAAGAAAGGCATATTTCTTATTAGAACATATGGTAAATTGAAGATGAAGAAATTTGGTCCTTGCAAAATACTGGGAAAATTTGATAGTGGAAATTCTTATGAAGTTGAATTACCTGATGACATGGATATATCACCTATATTCAATATTTTAGACTTGTATGAATATCATGAACCTGATGAAGAAGTGACAGTACCAAATGATTATCCAAAGAAGCAGATAGAGGAAGTTGAAAAGATTTTGAAACAAAGAATTGGTAGAAGTACAAGAGGAAAGGAATACATGGATTATCTGATAAAGTGGAAGAACAGACCAATTGAGGACTCATCTTGGATTTCTCAATCTAATTTGGATTCATTTCAGGTTAGACTTGATACATGATTCAGGAAATAATTTCTATTAACCCCAGGTGTCTGATACAGGAGCATCTTGCGTCATTGGCAATCCTTCTCAACCAAAAAAATAGATGTTTACTTTTCTTTGTATTTTATCTTTTGTTGCTTGGGTATGCTTTACCGACAGATTTTGGTGATCTCTTTATCAACAAGTTTTTTGATTCTCAGGTATGCTTTTACCGATGGATTTTGGTGATCTCTTTACTGATGGGTTGTCTAATGCTTGGGTATGTCTTACCTACAGTTGTTGATTTTTGGTGATCATCTTCCCAAGGTGTTTTATCTTGATCTGGCCCACTTCTACATTTAATTTTCATTGCTAAATTAATGTGGGATCTCTCATTGGGTTTTGTGTGGACCTAAATCTGGGTCTCTCTTATGGATTTGAGCACCGACCTCTTTGGTGGAATCTTGTATATATTTTCTTCTATGTTCTTAGTTTAGGCAGTTCAGAATTAGCAGTGCTAGAATAAGTCTTGATATTAGATTATCTGTAAGCAAGTCTATAACCTCACATGTATGAAGATCATATTTAATTCATTTAATATATGGCTAAAACTGGGAAGGCCTTACAACCTGGCATGTAATTATTTTGATAAATTTAATATAAAAGGATCTCTATTTTTTCTTCTCTCGCTATGTTGTTTATCTTCTGCATTGGTTCTGCAAGGTGGTTTGGTAGTTGGGAGAGCCTTTGGCCCCTTCTCCAAACCCTCCTTGTGTCACATATTTTCCTTTGTTCAACCAAGTAAACTTGTGTGGGTTACTACGTGGAATTCTCTTCATCTTCAACTTGCTAACAACCTCCTCTGACACTATGTTGTTAGTAGATCATGATTCTATGATGACTCTACACACCTTGCTCGTCATTTTGCATTTCACTCTAAACAGTGACCTTCTCTAGATTGGTTCTTGTTTGACTGGGTCCTTGATTAATGTTCTTCTCATCATCAAGTTCTCTCCTTATTCAGACTCTAAGGGTACCTCATGGTGTTTCCTCCTCCACTAGACTCCTCTTGAACAAATTTTACCCTCTTGTCATTTCTATGAGAAGTACATCCTTTCTATAGAAACCTATATGTAGGGTGTACCATTTGATTACAGTGGTAGAATTTCATGTTTGTAATATAGGAACCTCTTCCTTGACTATTGTTCCTTCCTCTCCAATTGTTGTTAGAGCCTCTTCCTCTATTGGAGTTTTCTCTGCTTGGACTCCCTTCTTGGTGTTTAAATTGTTTGGTCTCTCCTTGAGCCTTTGTCTCTAAACTTCTACCACCGTATCCACCTCTCTATCCTTTTAGTGTCTCTTCCTCTACCTCTACCTCTGGTAGTGCTTAATTATTTCTTCTTTCTTAACTTCTCTTCCACCTTAATTGCAATTTGGTGGCATCTCTGAATAGTATCAGGGGTTGAGAGACTCATATCATTTTGAATAGTCCACTTGAAACCCTTAAAGTATCTAGCTACCTTCACCTTCTCATATTCTACAACTCGAGACCTCATACATAGCCTTTGAAAATCTTTAGTATAGGACTTCATATCCAAATCTTTCTATCTCGAACTTTGTCTCCTTTTATACAACTGAATCTCATAATCTTTAGGTATATATGCATATCTGATTTTTGTTACCATAGCCTTCCATGTGGCAATGGGATTCTTTCCTTCCTTCTCTCTCATCTTGGATAAAATTCCACCAAGTGAGTGTGGACCCTCTAATTCTTTCCTTAGCTACCTTTACTTTTTTAGCTTCTATTATGCCATCACACTCAAAGTGGTTCTCTAATCCTTCTATCCAATATAGGACTTTATATGGTTCCATCTTTCCACTAAAGATAGGAACTCCTTCTAATTCTTTACTGCTCAAAGCCTTTAATGCTTTCAAGAATGCATGTTGATGAGACATTGTGATCGGGTCTTCCAACAGAGGTAAGTTGTCACCAGGTACCGGGGTACCGGCCAACTTCGCCTATAAAGGTTGTCCAGGGAAATGAGATTCCCCAGGCCTCCAAACATGTGAGAATCAGGTCTCGATAGTGCGGGGCTCAGTTGGGAGATGTGACTATTTTGTTTGAGGGGGATAGCTGGTTATCTTCAACTCATCTTCTCTGGGGATTCAAGTAATTGGGGTTTCCTGCAAGTGCACACTCATTTAACAAATAAACTTCAAAAGATAACATAGATTTAGAGAGATTTCATCTACCTATAGTTATACTAAACATTCAAGACATCAATAATGCTCTAACGCACTACACTAAATACCAAATAAATATACAACCATCAGTTCATATTTTATCAATAGCAAAGGAAAGGAGGTTGTTAATCTACTTTAAGTATTAGAGAAAAGGACATGAAGAACACAAAGCATAAAATACCATTAACCCAGAAGATAGAATGCCAACAACATCAATGAGAGAACTCTTCCTTCTTCATTAACATCTCTTCCCGCAAGCACTGGTGCATGGTACAATGGTGGCTCCAAGGGAGCATTTCACTATTGAAAGCTTAAAGACTATGAAGCATTGAGCTCTACAACTAAGAACTAAGAAAACCATATTGCTATTAACTATGGACAGCAAAATCATCAATTTTGTCGACCCTTGGAATGAGGTCAGAATTACTATTTATACACATCATTTGACCTAAACCTAAACCTAAATTATTTTACACTTTACAATATTATAGAATATCTGGTGGCCAGTACTACCTGCACCATGCTACAAAAGACTTTGAGATGGAAAAGGTCTGACATTTCAGAAGAATAAGACAAGAAAAGTGGAGCGGAAGAATCAGCCTTTAGAAGAGAGCCGGGAAGAAAAAGAAGAAATTTGATCCCCTAGGGATCGAGGCTACATGCCTCATAAATGGGAGGGTGGCTCACTATCTTCGATGTGCAGGTGTAACATTGAAGCAGCGCCTCAAGAAGACCATTTGTCAGAAAACCTCTTTTCAAGTTGACATGCCTTATTATTGTTACCCACCTTCTAACAACCTTTATTAACTACCCTGAAAGTGACCGGATGGCCTTGGGAACCGGGACATGGGTCACTTAAAGAATACAAAAATGTAGGCTCTAGAATTTTGGGATCTGGGAACCCACGTTCCAAAAGAATAAATGAATGCAAAACACATCTTCCACTGAACATCTCCAGAATCTGAAGGGCCTTATTGTTCCTTATGATTTTTCCCAAGCTTCCAATACCTGGCCTATACTTTCTTCGTCTATACTTCAGATACTGTCCCACTGACTACACATAGCCTCCAATGCCTCCTCAACTTCTCTGGCCCTGTTCCAGAATTCATCCAACATCTTGATGGCATCATGTGATTGGATCATTATTTTAGAAAACCTAGATAGCCCACCCTAGTCAAAATCTCTGGTTGGCGGATACAGGGACTCCATCTGCTCATTATACTTGCTGAGGACATAGTCCTCTAGGCTACATGTTCCGATGGTGAAGGGATCGACTTGCGATACCCTAACCATAAATGCCTTAAACAAACCCAAGGGATATCTGGCTATTGTTATCTTCTCTTTCAAGGCCTTAACTAGTTCCTTGCAAACCTCAATTTTGAGGGCAAGTCTAGAGTATTGGACCTGGAGGGAATCATATGATTCTTCTCCAAAAATTTTGGATTCAGTGGTGACTTCTTCACCGATGTTGCAGATCTCTTTTAGCCCAACCTTCCACTTTTCATACTTTTCCAAATCTTGCTCCCATACCTGAGCAGAGGCTCTTGCATGGCTAAGAACAGAATTGACCCTACAAAGCTTCTGGGAGGGACGCCACAAAAAATTGTCACATTGTGATCACTTACTCGGCCCATCAGTAGCTTGTGCTTTCTTCTTCATTATCCATAGAGAATTTGCTTTGCCCTGTGTAAGTAGCAATCTGGGGGAAAGGGTTCCAGGGTGGACCTCTGACAAGGGTTGTGTTAGTTCTGCCAGAAGTGTGAGGAGATTGGCATTTGTTTCTCTTTCCTCTTGCATCTTCTGGCCCTGTTTGAGGTGTCTAGCCTCTATTGCCTTGGTGGCTTCTTTCAGCAAGTCCAATTCACCTTGCTTATCCCTCTTCCCCAATGCTACTTCTGTTATGCTATAGTCTTAAGGCCTTATGGCTGCTACATCTGCATCAAGAGGGGGTGTTGCGATAGTCACAATTGTAATACTAGTGGGCCCAGTCTAGAGGGTATGGATTGCCTGCGCTTTCTTGGGCTTCTTAGCCTCTATATTTGTGGCCATCATTTCAGCCAACGAGAGTGGAGTGCTTGTGGCCACCACCAGGGCTTTCCTCTTCTTGTATTCCACCAGCCATTGGGGTAGTTGGGGCAGCTTTATTATCAAGACCTGTTCATCAGGATTCCTTTCAGAATCTAACAGTGCATTCCCAGAATGCACATTATCTTCAGGCTCTTTATCCACCTCTCATTTCGGTTCCTCCTATTCTTATTCCTTTTCTATTTCCTATTCATCGGAACCCTCAACATTTTACATCATACTGGCATCTTTTGTTGCACTATTCGAAGCCTTCTCTCCAACCTCAATCTCTTCCATATTTTTAGGACTTCATCCCTCCTAGTGCCAGTTGTTTCTTCATTTTCTTTATCCAAGACCTCCTGGTCCATTTGCTACTGCTTCTCATGGGCCACATTGGCTTCATCTATTGGAGCATTCTCCTCCATTGAAACATCCTCCGGATATGGGTGAGGTCTCTGGCCAAAATTTAGCAAGGCGGCCATCGTTACTACCTCACCGAAAGTGCTTTGGGGCACTTGGTCACCCAGAGTTACCAAAGGCATTTAAAGTGTGATGGTTGGAGGTATGGTTGTTCCCTCAAGTCTAGGTTCTCTGACTATCAGTTGCACATTTATGGGCTTCCTTGGCATGTTCTCGGTCTCCTAGACTGGTATCCTCTCTTGCTCATGTTTTGTATGTATTTCTTCCTGAGCCTCTTGCTCTGATGTATCTTTCTCTTATAGGATTTCTTTCTCTATGGGGACCTCTTCTTTGTCCTGAGCCACAATCTCCTCTATCGCATGACTTATACCATGTTGAATCTCTAAGAGCTCTTCTACGGTGAATGTGTCATCAAAATCGTCGTGTGGGGGTAAGGAGTCTGAGATATCTTCTAGTTCGTGAGAGTCTAAACTTACATCTATAGGGGGCATCTCTAGCATGCCGAGGCTGGCGGTTGCGCTGGGTGTAGGTGTCACCTTCTTTTTCTTCCTTATAAGTGAAGCCCTAGTATCTATAATGTTAGTAGACTCCACCTCAGATAAATTTTGTCTGGTCATCATAGCTGCCAACGAGGAGGACCCCATCGGGCGAGTAGATGCCATTGGAGTTATAGGAAGACTAGTGGATACCTACATGCTTAATTGTTGACTAGTCAGCTTTACTGAATCCATTTGTTGATGCAGGTGGGCCATCAAAAGTGTAGGAACCTAGGGAGGCACCTTGGGAATAGGGGCACTCTCTTTCCCTTTCCCTTTACTCATGCTTTCTTTAGCGGCCATGGCAGATGAAGAAGGTCTGGCACCGACTGAAGAGGAGATGGTCTTCTTGACTATTGATTTGTTTTGGATGCTTTTTAGACACACCCAGGTGAAGTAATGGTGACTTTCCTCCAAAATGGGGTGGCTTACCCCTTCAATCATTAGATCCTCTGGGATGGCCCAGTCCACCGGAGGAAGATCTTGTTTGTCCAGCCCTTGTCCTTTATATGCTGGATCCTCCAGTGGTCTGTTATCCTTAAATCCCTTCAGGAAGGTCCAAACGTCTAGTGCCTTCATGAACCCCTTGCTCATCCTTGTATTTTGTCAAGCCTGAAGATCAAAACTATCCTGACAGTCTGCCCAGAAGTCTTCAATATCCAATTCATGCAATTCGGACACTTGAGATAGTGCTATGGCAATCTTGCCATGAGGATCATAATTTTTTTGGGCATGGTGGAATTCCACCAGCCCCAAGCTCTTAAGTTCATTATCTACCTCCCAGGCTATGGCGAGGCTGCATGTGTAATTCCCACAAGAGAAAGGGAATGGGATTTTGACAACCTTCTTTAAGGTCAAGAAGGCATATGGATCCATCATCTGCCTATAAAACTCTAAGAGAATAATTCTATCCCCGCAATATCGGGGAACAAGATAGGGCTTCCCATTGAAGCTTGTCACCCTAATGTAGGTGTGATGTCAGAACTAAAAAAAATACTGGCCATAGGAGCTGACTAGAGTCATTTCTGCCTATGAGAGGTAGTACCCAGGATCCTGAGTAAGTGTTAAAATGTTGTAAATGAAAGCATCATTTACGCGACAAAAATTTTGGAAACTAAGTTTGCACTGTAACTAGGGATAATGATCCCATGGTGTCACTTTCCCTGGCCCATTTCCAAGCTCTTTGACTGTGCCCAAACCTGGAAAAGCCGGTCTTTGTTGTGCTAATGCCCATAGCACATATGAAGTCATATAAAAGTAAGAGGTCTGGGCAACGGTCCTTATCTGTGTATCCACATGGTTGCCTATGATAGCCCACCCAATTGAAGGTCATGTTGTGTGTGGTGATGCAACTTAGAAAATAATACATCCACACCAAGAATTCCTAGGCATGGGGCCATCCAAAGATCCTACATAAAAATATGATGCCCACTTGAATGGGCTCCTTGAAATCCCCGCAGGGAATTTCCAACTTCATTCTTTTGTGGTCTCACTTTGGAGACTTCAGCCACTGACTGTTGAGGTATTGTCAGGAAATGACTTCGGCCTCACCAAATTCCTTTAGTGAGTCAACACGGGTGATGATAGTGGACCCTTTGAACTAGGGAATCCCCAACCCAGAATCAAAAGTTGGAGCATCCAAGGTGACGATTATGGTGGGGTATTGTAGCGGCCAGGGATCTAGAAGCAGAATTGTACGAGTAGGTGCATTGTATAGAATTTCCACCTTCTTTATTAATTCTTGTGACTGTACCTAACATGGGAAGTTTGTAGCCTTTATGATGCCAGAGGTGGCCAAGCAAGTGGCCACCTTGTCCCCTTCGGCCTTTAACCTGTAAATGGTCTAGATCAGACCCTGCAATTCTACCCAAGTTCTGGGGTCTGTATCTGTTATTTCCTGGACTTTGGAGTCCACCTTGGACCCCACAATAGCTCCCTCCTTTGGATATTTGGAGGTTAGGGGAAGCTTTTCTAACATTCTCTCCATTTTGGACTTTGCAGCTGCTCGGGTGGAAGTGGTAGGTGGTTCTGGACTATTAGGAGGGGCAATAACATTAGACATCTTCGATCAATTAATTCACAACCTGCAAGACCAAAAAACCGTTAGGACATATATAAAAATAAGTTACAACTCTGGGAGATTCTTCCCCAACCCAAACATGTAAAACAAGTGTTAGTACATACATAAAAATTTCTGGGGTATCTAGAATGAACATGACTTAGCATTCCGGAGTGTGTTAACAAGGTGGCAGGAAGAAGCAAAAGACAAGGTCCTGCTGGAGGTTTGAAGTCTGGACAATCTAGTCGTTGCCGATGTGACTAGCAATAAGCTGTACTTTGGTTGACATGTGTTGGCACATGGTAGGGAGACAAGTGGCATTAAGACATTTATGGTGACAAGTGGGCTGACACGAGGGAGTTAAGTGCCAGATGGGACATGGTTTGAATGCCCACTTGTGGGAAATTAATCCTGCCATAAATGTGATGAGACAGAGGAGAGAGATAGTTGCCATGGGTTGAACCAACGAGGCACCAAGTTTGAACTATGGTGACTCGATCTCGATGATCTCAGCCTCATAAAGCAAAAATGCATGAAAGAGCGCGAGGAACTCATGAGTTCAAAAGGATATATAGAAAATATACATAAAGAATATAAGAGGGCCGAAGGCCAAAGCATATATACATGCGATATATAGAAATATACATCATTTACAAACCTTTACAGAGATATAAACAAAATTAACACAGAAGCTACCCTAAAACAATATACAAAATATACACTAATCTATAGCTATGCAGAGGGAAAACAACCCTCTGGCAGAGCCAACCCACCAACGGGTGGCAAAGCAGAAGCAGAAGATGCAAAAAATAGAACCACAAACCAGAATGAAACAAAACCAAAAACCAAAAGAATGGAGGCAGGAACCAAAGGGACCTACCTAGAAATCTAAAGAATAGCAAGGAGAGAAGTCACTAGGACTCCTCTACAACAGCTTCAACCTTCAGTAGTTACGAACAGTCACTAAAAATCAACTCGTAATTGTCCACTAAGCTCAAAGTAATTTGCACTTAATCACACTTCAAATTGCCAAGGAATCACTTTGAAAGCTCTAAGTGTTTTAGCTACGATAACTATGAAAGTGACATGTAATTTCTATTTATACCCAAGGTAAAAATCAAGTTACCTTTCTCTCTGCAAACTCTGAAATAGGCAGACTTCCAGACTTTGGGCCCGGGGATTCCTGCACGACCATACACTCTTACGAGAAGAAGACATAATGGTAGAGAATCCTGGGGTCCACGTGTGTGTGTGTATTTGGGTACCTGTTAGATCAACACAAACACTTCAATAAATCATTATATTAGCAACATGGGGTTAGTGAAAAATATGAAAAACATAGGAAACCCGCTAAAATCGATCTATTGCCTT
>MU223517.1:409460-460315 GCA_018584345.1 Thuja plicata | reverse complement strand
AGGTAGACGTAACTGTTTGATTGTTTGGTGGATGTAAATGATTCCAGCGTCAGAGGGTTAGAATGCCCTGATAGTGAGCTGGGAATCAAGTTGTTGATAGGAAATGGGTAGACCACACGTGTTTGAAAAGATTTGAAAGACAGACTGAGCATGCAAGGTAAACATTTCTAAAGCTTTGAATATAACAGCAGGGGGACCAGAATAAGCAATGAGAATCAACTAAAGAGCCCAAAGGGGATCTAAAACAACCCAGACCTTCTAAAAAAAGTCTACTAGAAATGCCCACTACCTAGGATGCAATTTGTGTGATGGTTTTGACAGTTTCGTTCACTTGGGAATTTCTGTGTTTTCCAAAACCGATCAAAGGAACAAGCAATGTGTTTTGAAGATTTTGAGAGTGTGTATGTTCTACAACTTTTTCAAGTTGCAATGTTATCATGGGGTCTCAACAACGAACAAGCAGTTTTAAACTAGGTCAATTGGCTTCAGAATATAATGTTATAGGCCCAATGCTTGAATGTCTGTTAGCTCACACAGCCATTGTCACGCTACTAGGACATGAAGGTCCACGTTGTAGGTGCCCGTGTTTTTGCCTTTTCCACGTATTGTTTCCGTGGAGTGAAGATCTCTTTCACTACACAAATACCCTGGGACACATATGTTGGGGATCTTGGGGGGAAATTCTGCAACCCCTTGCACTATAAAAAAATACCTGTTCGGAGGTAAAATGGGTGGGCCTCTATTTTAACAAGGTTGTAATCAGAATCCGTGGTGTCTCTCCAATCGGTTTGTACGTGCGTGACTCACTTAAGAGCCTAATTGATCACGCTGGCTCCTTAGGGATATTCACCCGATCCAGACTATCATCAACACTCCTCGCCCGATCTTGGCTAGATAAGACGGAACTTTGGTTCGCGCCTTGTTTATATATCGGTCAGAAGGATTTCCCAGTTTAAGGTCGTCCTCCAAGGAAGAAGCGCATTCCCTGGACAAGCCTTTCTAAAAATAAAAGGTGTTTAATCTAACAGATTGTGCAAGCGCACCAAAGACATAAGACACAAGGTAAATCGCTTAAACTCCAAATGAAAGTGTGAACTAAGCTACACCATTAAAGCACGAAATGTTCAATTTTTAAGCCCAAAAGGTAAGTTTTTGCTTGTTCGTTTTTAGTACACCAAATTGAAAGGTTTTGTTGCTTTGTTCGATTTTATTGCACCAAATTGAAATGTTTGTTTGCCTTCTTCGATTTTATTGCACCAAATTGAAATGTTTGTTTGCCTTGTTCGATTTTATTGCACCAAATTGAAATGTTTGTTTGCCTTGTTCGATTTTAAGCACCAAAATGAAAGATTTGATTGTTTTGTTCAATTACCCTCGATTTCGTAACAAAGGGTAAAACAACTTCTGATTTTTTGATTTTCCTCAAGAGGAAAAGAGCATAGTATCTCGTTGTTTTAATCCATGTTAAGAAATGGTTTTTATATGTTAAAAGCGATAAATAGAGGTCAAGATGGAAAGGGGGTATGGGGTATCCTGTAAACCATGTTAGTATCTTTGTCTTTGTGAACCTGTTAAAAACCTGCAAACACCTGTCAAGCTGCCAAAAACACCGAAACACAACTTATGAAAACTGTTAGAATTAATCAATCTGAAAAAGCAAACTGTAAAATCGGATACGATCCTAAAATTTACCTGATATGACATCGCATTTGGGATACGAGCTGATGCTCCAGATGCGACGATGTGCTTAACCAGATGCGATCTTTTACAGGATACAATCTGGGAAATTCGGATACGATGCGGAATTTCCTCGATACGATGGCGTATCCCAGATGCGACCCTGTGCAATTAGATGCGATTTTATGACGAAAACCTGAGCATGTAAAGTGTCAAGAAAATGTTAGAAATCGAGGCCTTATCAAAAATCAGGCCCCATGGTGGGCGCCAGAAATGTGTGTGTGTATTTGGGTACCTGTTAGATCAACACAAACACTTCAATAAATCATTATATTAGCAACATGGGGTTAGTGAAAAACATGAAAAACATAGGAAACCCGCTAAAATCGATCTATTGCCTTCTAACTAAAAAGAGTATGATGAGTTGCATATCAGCCCTCAGAATATGCTCCAAATCAGTGACCAATACTATCCTAGCATGAAGGATTTTAATTGAAAGTAAACTAAATGATGGTAAAAGCATGCAAACTAGCTCTAAATGATCAAATAGAAGTAACAAGCTAGCATGTAATAATATGGAATGTAATTCTATGAGTATTCTAGCAGCATAACAATGCAATTTTGATCTAAGATGAAGGCTTATTTTCTCTCAAAACAGGTTTCTATTTATAGAAGAATGGGAGAGAGAGAGAGGGACAAGGTTCATTTATGAACTTGGAGGCCCAATAAATGAATATGTAAGAGCTATTAATGCCTAAGGCATTAATAAGGCATGGGAGAGACATGGGCTTAAGGAATCTTCATTAATGAAGGTCATTAATAAGGCATGTGGGGGTGTAAGAAGATGGCTTGAGGAAGTGGACCTTAAGGAGGTCAAGCTTGAGAAAGTGGACTTTCTCAAGTGGGTTGAGTTGCTAAGCATTCCCTAATGGAATGTGACAACATTAGGAAGTGGGTTAGAGAAGAATTTAGGATTAGGATTAGATTAGCATGGGTGAATGGGTTGAGAAGGGTTAGAACCCAGGGTAGAAGTGGTTGAGATGGGTTAGATTAGGGTTTAAGAGAATATTAATAAATGAAATAAACTTATTTAATTCATTTAGAAATATAGGATTTAATTATTTAAACAATTTAATTGCTTTTTAATAATTAGGGGACTATAGCTATTTTAATTAAATTAAATAGGCTAGGGGAATGGGTTGAATTGCAAGTGATTATTTGATTTAAAGATTTATTTAATTCCTTTATAATTAAATACTATAGCCATGTTTGATTTTGGTTTGATCTGATTGGTCAAAATTGATATGAATTGTATGGCTATAATAGATAATATAAATCAGTGATAAAAAACACCTAGGACATTAAATTGATTAAAAAGATTTATGCCAAGTAGTAACAGGGTCATTTGGACATAAATCGAGGGTATGATCACACTTAGGGAAAATAGGGTCTATTGTTGCGACAGACCAAATTTAGGTCGTTACACCATGATCCAACTCTGGAAAGAAAAACCAACTCCAAGACTAGGTCCCAGAGACATGAAAGACAAAAGCAAGAGAAAACAAACCTCACGGGAAGGAAAAACCAGAGGAGAAACAAGAGAAAAACAAGGAAAACAAGGCAAGAGCCAACGTGAAAAAGGGGATCCAAAATTTTGAACATAAAATGTAGGGACATGTATGTAGGGAATAAAAAATGGCAACTATCTAGGATGAATGCCTTAGCACATTTGAGAATTGCAGAATCTCTGGTTAGCAAAATTGAAACCAATTGTTACTTAGAGCGTCCTTCTTGCAAGGTGTGAAGCGTCTAAGAAAATTTGGCCATACACAATTCAATCCATGGTCTTTCATCAGTTGTGAAGTGTGTACTTTGGAAGAAAATCAAGCCGATGACCTTTGGGAGAAGCAGAGAAGGGGCACTAAAGATATCAATCCAAAGTCGTCAAGTTTTCTCATTCCTCCTGGATACCGGAGTTTTCATCCCATCTTTTCTTTTCTTATTTTATTCTTTTCTCGTTGGGAGGGTGGTACTTCTTTCATCATTAAGCTTGAGCTTAGAAAAATTTAATGGTGGTACTTCTTTCACCCACCTCAATTTGATGGATGGGGAAGAAAAACTCTAGACCCGAAAATAATTCTAATAGTTTAGACTTGGGCCAACAAACCAGTGCGACCAATCTACCCTCAGTGTGTCTGATTACTTGTTCCCTTTAATTTTGATTTAATTGATTGCCATACTTTTAGGGATAAATCTGATGAAGATTACACATAGCTCATTACCAAACTCACAAAATAACTTTGGAGACCGGACCAATTCTACCATGCTAACAATAGATTCTGAATTCAACCAAATACTGAAGGCACCATCCCGGAGACTAGATGTTATGCAAAGCATACCAGCCTACAAAGGGGAGAAAAATGCTGGAAACCCAGAAAGAAAGAATAAAACTAAAATCAAAACAAAAAGAAAGGGGGCAGTCCCGGAGGACCACCAGCAAAACTATTTACAAGATAAGGCACCCCAAATGGGGCACCAGGAAAGATATTTACAAGTAAGAAGATTTACATATAGTACAACTCTGGACAAACTTGCCTCATTCAAAATAATATTTGAGAAACTATCCATTGATAAGCAATGGGATGAGTTCCCCAATCATGGTACTAAGGTGATAGGTGTTTTCCCCATAGATCTCTGAGATCAAGTATGGTCTGAGCCAGAGTTGTTGGAATTTGGTATGCTTTCCTTTCTTTTCCTGGGCTTTATCCCACAGGAGGACCAAGTCCAAAATCAAAAAGTCCTTATAATGGGCTTTTTGGTCAAACCATTATTTTACCACTACTTGATGACACACAAAATTTTCAAGAGCCACATCTCTTTTCTCCTCCATCCACACTAGCTTCAGGGGCCGAACCTCCACATTATTGTCCCGGTTGCTAAATTCCTACATGAATTGTAAAACCAGGATCTATAAGTTAATAGGGAACACTGGGTTATGGCCATAAACAAGATGGAATGGGGATGTCCCTAGAGTGGCCTTAATTTGAATGTGATCTGTCCAGAGGGTGAACCTTAGCTTTTGGTGCCAATCCTGGGGATTTTGTTCTAACATGTGTTTGATCACTGCAAGCAAATTTTTGTTAGTTGATTCAGCAACACCATTCCCCTAGGGGTAATAGTTGCTACAGAACTTCAGAGTGATCTTCTGGTCATAGGTCTATTCTAGTAATTGTGATGAAGAAAATGCCAGACCATTGTCACATACTATAGCAAAAGGCATTTCAAATCTTGTGACAATGTTTTCTTTCAGGAATTTGATAACTACATCTATCATGTTGTTTTTACAAGGTATGGCTTCAGACCACCGGGTGCATTAATTGGTAGCAGTTAAGATGTATTAGTGGTTGGTAAATGAGTTGAATTTGGTTTCCCAGATAAATTCAAATTCCCATTGGGCAAAGGGCCTAGCTTCAAAAAATGGTTGTAGAGGCATGGCCGGGTTTTGCTCACGATGTGCTATGGTTTGACAAGTATGGCACTTTCAAACGTGAGTGTAGACATCTTTAAAGATAAAGGGCCAATAGTATCCAACCTAAAGGATCTGATAAGTAGTGGCGTTAGCTGAGCCATGCCTAGTTCCAAACTATCCATGGAATTCTTCATATATTTTTTTAGCTTGAACCCTATCGATGCACCGAGGGTACACTCCCTCATAATTCCTGTGAAAAAATGTGGAGTTCTTGATCATGAAGTGTGTGCTTTTAAACTGTAGGGAATGACATTTGTTCGAAGGCAATCCCTTCTAATGTCTATTAATCAACAATAAGTACACCAAGTCAGTATACCATGGATCTCGAGTGATGGACTCCACCGTATATGTCTGATATTCAATGTGGGGAGTCTCTTCTGCCATCACTCTACTTAGTCCCTGGCCTCAGACTATTTTCACGGGTTGCATTTCCAAATCATATTCCTAGAGGATAGCCATCCATTTCCTCCATATTTCACCTAACTCACTCTATATCAGTAGAGATTTTACCGCCTGGCCTAGGATGATGGCATGCACCTTGCTCTAGAGAATGTAATGCCGAAATTTCTTCACGGTGTGAACCAAAGAAAGGCCTACTTTTCCAATGATGAATATTGGACTTCAGTGTTCTTGAAGAGGGAGCTCCTGAAAGCTATTGGTCATTCTTCCCCTTTGACCTTTTAGGTCAATACTACCATGGCAGAATATGGCAAAGCAAAGGAATAAATGTAGAAAGGGAGTGAGTAGTCTAGACTAGCTAGAACTGGTGCCTCCGTTATCGTTTTCTTGATCTGGGAAAATGCCCGCTTTGCTTTAGGAATCCACTCAATTTTGGTATATTTCTTCATCATCTCATTGAGTGGCTTTACGATCTTGGTGAATCTGGTAATGAGCTGACAGACAAAATTGATCTTTCCAAAGAAAGACCTCATCTCCTTTTTTTTGTCGGGCATTTGCAGGTTTAGCAGCGCTTCAACTCTCTCAGGGTCAATGGATAAACCCTTCTCAGAGACAATATGCTCAAGCAACTTCCCTTCAATGACCCTGAATATACATTTCTTAGGGTTGAGGGATATTCCATACCAGCGACATCTCTCACAAATCTGGGCGAGGTGGGCAGAATGATCACGCCTGTCCCAGGAAAAGATGGTCAAATTATCCATGTAGATGATTATACACTAGTTCATGAGGCCCTCAAACACGATGTCTATGGCCTTCTCAAATGTAGCCCCTGTGTTAATCAAGCCAAAGGGCATTCTTCAGTAGGAAAACATTCCCCACCTGGTGGTAAATGTTGTTTTGTCTCTATCCTCATATTTAACCATGACTTGGTTATATCTAGAGTACCCATCCAAGAAAGACATCATTTGGGATCTATTCACTATCTGCAACACCTCATCCAACAAGGGGAGAGGGTGATTATCTTTCTTGGAGGCCTTATTCAAATTTTGTAAATCCATGCAAAGGCAAATCTTGCCACTTTTCTTCCTTACAGGGACTAGATTGGAAACCCACGTAGTATGCCAGATTGGAAAGATTATCTAGGCAGACAGTAGTTTTTGCACCTCCTAGTGAATTAGAGGTTCAATTAGTGGGTTGACCGATTGCTACTTTTGCCAAAAAGGCTTAGCATCAGGTTTGAGTGGGATAGTATGAGTCATAATTGATGTGTCATGCGTCTTCAAATCCTCATACCCCTACGTGATCACGTCTATGTATTCTTGGAGAACCATGAGAATCTTCTCCTTCTCCTTAGGGGAGAAGGAGGTGCCGATGTGTATCATTTTCTCTTCACCAGGCTAGCTGATGTTCACTTTCTCAAATTTTCCTCCCTCAGAGGAGGATGATATCTTTTCCTATCCCTGAGTGTCTGAGTCAAAGATTCGTTCAAGTGCAACCATCCCCTTAGAAATGGTGTTGGTTGGTAGGTCCATGATCCTATCATCTTCATCACCCTATCCAATGTCATCATGGTCTTTTTCTTCCACTATCTAGTCCTCAAAGAGACCAATGTTGGCCATGAACACTAGGATATGTTGATCATCCTCAAAGACCTAAAAAATGGGTGATGTTATCTAGAATGGATGGGGTGGGGATCATCTCAACTGAAAATCTCTAGATTCGTGAGCTGGCCATGGGCTCAAGTGTGCTGGCAGAAATGGCAAGGGAATCTAGGACATAGTTCCATCTCCAGGGGATAAGATCAATGCTGAAGGCATCAAAAACCTCAATAAATTTCCACGCACAGTTGCGATAGGCAGCCAACCTCTTATCGTGACAAGTGTATTGACTCTGAACTTGTTTAACAATCAACTCCAAATCACCCAGGGCCTGAAGGTGAGCAATTCCTTTCCTTAGTGCAAATAGGAGTCCGAGGACCAAGGCCTTATACTCTATGATATTGTTCATGCAGTTTAACTACAGTCTGTAAGACGTGAGGAAATATTTTTCCCATGGGTTGATTAATTCTACTCCAGCCCCACAGCCCTGTTTGGATTGGCACCCATCAAACTTAAGGGTCCACAAATCATCGTTTGTCGTCTGGGGCTCGGAAGATGAAGTGGTCTTTAGATTGTTTTTGGGAGGCTTGAGAGGAGTTTCCTCCAGTGCTAATGGTATGTGGGTGAGGTTTACCTCTAGAGGGGCTTCTGGTTGGGATTCCTAGACAAACAGTGTCATAGAGGCACTACTAGAAGAAGTACTGAGTCCCAGAGAATTGGTTGTGTGTTCTTTCCTCCAGAGGGCATCAATGTGTTGTGTGGCGGTGGCAAGGCAAGGCTCACACTCTAGCTCCAAATGTTTCTAGTAATGTACCCGGCACCAAGTGTTGGACAAGAGTGTGGTGGGGGTTGCTGTGGCACCCTAAGAGTTAACCTCAACCCTCAATTTTTCTTCTAGGTCTTGGGTTCTCTACAGAACTATGGAATCCTCCCCTGAGGTGAAATCAAATGTTAGGATCTCAAGGGGTTGGTACAACCTAGGGGAAGTCTCAAAGAATAAGACCTCATTCACCCTCTCAACTTCAGTGAGGGCCTATTTCATCTGGGGTTTGCTCTCAACCCAAATTTTTTTAGATTCTCCTTCTCAGGGAAGCCATAAGTGGGAGAAGTCAGTCAAAAAGTATTCATTCAAGGACTTAGACCAATTCCAACTTAACAACATCCCGTAAGTTTCTAGAATGTCCACCACTTGGATGTCGATCATGTTGGCTATCATGGTGTCTTAGATGAGTTGAATCTAGACATTCTTCAGTTCACGCACCATTTTCATAGTAGTTTTATCCAGTTGGATCACTGCACTATTAGATGGGGTGGGTCAGAATCCGAGCTTCTAGCATATGGATAAAGGCATGATGTTGCCAGAAGCCCCATAATCTACTAGGCAATTGTGTATTTTTTGCCTTCTATGTTCAGGCCTAGGAGGAAGGGAGCATCTTCAGTATTTCCCTGGAAGATAGCCGCGTTGGTGTCCTTGAAAGAGATAGTCTTGGGTGGGCGGCTAACAACTTCTAGGTTTCCCAAGAGCTTCAAAAGAGACTTCTTCTGCTCAAGATAGTTTAGAAAAACCTCCATCAAGGTCATGGAGGTGGTGGTTTGTTCTAATTCCTTCATGATATCGAACCTTCCTCCTAAGAATTGGTGGCTTCCCTTAGCTGAACCCTTTGCTTGGTTAGAGCTAGAACCTTTTGGAGGGACAAACTGATCGTTCATATTATCCCAGGGTGGAGTGTCTTTGGAAGGTGTAGGCATGTAAATTGGTCCTTTACCATCTTGACTATGAGTATTGTAGGGAGCCCTTGGTTTGGTGAAGGCATTGTCCTCAAAGGCCAGAATAGATTCATCAAAGAACCCCTGTAGTTCAAATTCTTCTTCATCTTCTATGGCAGTCCCAAAGAAGATGGTCTCATAGGTGAATGCACCGTGAGTGGGCTCTTACATAGGTAGCTCTAGGGGAATAGGACCAGAGGCTTGTTGTCTATCCAGCTAGGAAATCATGATGACTTTCTCTAGTGTGGCACAGTTTACCTCATTGTAGGAGCCTGTGTCATGCAATCTACACCAATTGGTCATGGGCTAGAAGTCTGCGACTGGTATGAAATGGGATGGTCTGGGACCACTCTAATTGGTGTTTTGGTTTAGAGGGGGACCTCTAGTATTGGTGTTGTTATTCCATTGCTATTGGTTGGGCCAAGGCCCATTGTTAAAATTTCTTCCTCCGACATTGGTGCTTCATTGGCCAGAGAAAATATTCCCTCTCTGGGAATTGGAAGTCTAGGGTGCGTAGGACCCTGCCTTTAGCTGACCCATGTCCATAGTCAATGTGGACAACATTCACCATTTGGATTCAACCTCGGTGTTCAACTAGGTTTTTGTGTCACAGTGTGATGGTTGTTGTTGCTAGTTCCCAGTGAAAGTGGTAGCATTCACTAGAGTCGAGGGAAGAAATCCCCCAGCTATGGATGATTGGAACAAAGGCACCCTAGGTGGTTGTGTCTGTGGTTGTTGCATTTTCTATGGCTGGTTCTAAGGAAAAGATTCCAAACTCGATATTGTCTGGTTCTATGATGGATATACGTATTAGGCCTGCTGGCCTGTTAGCGGTGGCAGGGGATTCATGGCCATCACAGGGGCACCCATTGCCAGATTGGGGTTGTATCCCCCAGTGTAAGGATTTTTATCGGGGATCATGTTGAATGGTGTGCTCTACCTAATCCCACCTAGTGATTTGTTAAGACCATGGGAGAACTCCAAGGCTAGGTTGTAAACTTTTTCCAAGGTGTCCTGGTCACCTGGGGTGGTAGTCCTCTAGAGGAGAGTGGCAACAAAGGGGTCCATTATGTTGAGATAAGTCTGGATAGTCACTTCTGTAAATGGGATGAAAGGACCAGTGCACTACTTCAAGGCATGTTGGAACCGGTGATTGAATGCTATAAGGGGTTCATTCAGTTCCTTCCTGATAGAAATGAATTGGTTGTGGGACCACAGTGAGTCCACATGTATGCAGAAGGTAGCCAGGAAGGCATCCTCCACGTCCTACCAACTGTTGATGGAGTTGGCAGGAAGGTTAAGGTACCAATTCAATTCATTCTATCCCAAGGACAGAGGGAACATCTGGGTCACAACATCTTAATGTTGGATCTGGTGTCGGTTGATGGCATCCTTGTATGCTTGTAGATGCTCTTCTGTAGTTTGTGAGCCTAAGTGCTCCTATCAAGGACAAATCTTTTCTAGGTGCGAAGGTAAATCGTTAGGTGCACCCAGAAAAGTTCCCATTAGGGACTCAGTATTTCTAAAATATGCAGCCATTGGGGGAGTTGGGTTTTGACCAGGTTGAGCACTAGTTCCCAGGATTGTCTGGGGGACTTGGGTATTCTGTGGTATGCTAGATCCCCAGACAATGGTGGCTGACTTTACTTTCAGGGTCCATTTCTTTCGAGCGGGAGGCTCGAGTTTGACAAACCATCCAGGATTGGGAGCTGATCTAAGGACTCTTTCAAATCTTGCTAGTGAAAATGATCCAATCCCACTAAAGGCTTAACTCCTAAAACTATGGCTTGGAGAACCCTTGGGCGGTGTAAAATCTGAATCCTTAAAGGGGGATGAGTTTATGCCCTCCTTCTAGTGCCAGTTTCTATTGATGGTACTTTGTCACTGGGTCCCCCAATAGAGGTAAGTTGTCACCGGGTACTGGGGTACCGGCCAACTTTGCCTATAAAGGTTTTCTAGGGAAATGAAATTCCCTAGGCCTCCAAGCACATGAGAGTCGCATCTCGATAGTGCGGGGCTCAGTTGGGATATGTGACTTTTTTATTTTAGGGGGATAGCTGGTTATCTTCAACTCATTTTCTCTGGGGATTCAAGTAAGTGGGGTTTCCTACAAGCAGACACTCATTTAAAAAATAAACTTCAAAAGATACCTCAGAATTAGAGAAATTTCATCTACCTATAATTATACTAAACATTCAAAACATCAACAATGCTCTAACACACTACACTAAATACTGAAGAAATATACAACTATCAGTTCATATTTTATCAGTAGCAAAGGAAAGGTCATTAATCTACTTTAAGTATCAGAGCAAAGGACATGAAGAACACAAAGCATAAAATACCATTAACCTAGAAGACATAATGCCAACAACATCATTGAGAGAACTCTTCCTTCTTCATTAACATCTCTTCCAGCAAGCACTGGTGCATGGTACAATGGTGGCTCCAAGGGAGAATTTAACTACTAAAATCTTAAAGACTATGGAGCATTGAGCTCTACAACTAAGAACTAAGAAAACCAGATTGCTATTAACTATGGACTACAAAATTATCAATTTCATCAACCCTTGGAATGAGGTCAGACTTACTGTTTATACACATCATTTGACCTAAACCTAAACCTAACTTATTGTATACTTTACAATATAATACAATATCTAGTGGCCGGTACTACCTACACCATGCTACAATAGACCTCAAGATGGAAAAGGTTTGACATGTCAGAAGAATAAGACAAGAAAAGTGGAGTGGAAGAATCAGCCTTGAGAAGAGAGTCGAGAAGAAAAAGAAGAAATCTGATACCCTAGTGATCAAGGCTACATGCCTCATAAATGGGAGGGTGGCTCACTGTCTCTGATGTGCTAGGTGTAACATTGAAGTGGCACCTTGGGAAGACCATCTGTCAGAAAACCTCTTGTCGAGCTGATGTGCCTTGTTGCAGTTACCCACCTTCTGACAACCTTTATTAACTGGCCTGAAAGTGACCAATCAGCCTTGGGAACCAAGACACGGGTCACTTAAAGAATACAAAAATGTAGGATCCTAAATTCTAGGATCTGGGAACCCGCATTCCAAAAGAATAAATGAATACAAAACACATCTTGTGCTAAACATCTCTAGAATCCAGAGGGCCTTATTACTCCTTCTGATTTTTCCCAAGCTTCCAATACTTGGCCTATGCTTTCTTCATTTATCCTTCAGATACTGTCCCACTAACTATGGACAGCCTCCAATGCCTCCTCAACTTCTCCATCTTGGTTCCAGAATTCATCCACCATCTTGATGTCATCATGTGATTGGATGATTGTTTTAGACAACCTAGATAGCCTACCCTGGTCAAAATATTTGGTTGGCAGATATAGGGACTCTATCCGCTCATCAAACTTGCTGAGGACATAGTCCTCCGGGGTACATGTTCTGGTGGTGAAGGTATCAACTTGCAATACCCCAACCACAAATGCCTTAAACAAACCCAAGGGATATCTGGCTACCATTATCTTCTCTTTCAAGGCCTTAACTAGTTCCTTGCAAACCTCAATTTTGACGGTAAGTCTGAAGTTCTAGACCTAGAGGGAATCATATGATTCTTCTCCCAAAATTCTGGATTCAGTGGCAACTTCTTCATCGATGTTGCGGCTCTCTTCTAGCCCGGCCTTCCACTTTTCATACTTTTCCAAATCTTTCTCCCATACCTGAGTGGAACCTCTTTCATAGCTAAGAATAGAATCGACCCTGTAAAGGTCCAGGAGGGACACTGCAAAAAATTGTCTCATTACGATCACTTTCTCGGTAGCCTACCCATCCACAGCTTGTGCTTTCTTCTTCATTATTAGATCGGTATACCACGGGTCTCGCATGATAGACTCCACCATGTAAGTTTGGCATTCTACGCGTGGAGCCTCTTCTGTCATTTCTTGACTTAGTCCCTGGCCTCAAACTATCTTCATGGGATGCATTTCTAAATCATATTCCTAGAGGATGGCCATCCATTTCCCCCGTCTTTCACCCAACTTGCTCTGCATTAGTAGAGACTTCACGGCTTGATCCAGGATTATAGCATGCACTTTGCTCTGGAGAATATGATGCCAGAATTTATTCACAGTGTGCACAAGAGAAAAGGCCTACTTTTCCAGCGATGAATACCAGACTTTGGCATTCTTAAAGGGGGAGCTCATAAAATCTATTGGTTGTTCTTCCCCTTCAACCTTTTGAGTCAACACTACCGTGGTAGAATGCGGTGAAGCAAAGGAGTAAATGTAAAATGCAAGGGAGTAGTCCAGACTAGCCAGGACAGGTGCCTCTATTATTGTCTATTTGATCTGGGTGAATGCCCACTTCACTTCAGGACTCCACTCAATCTTGGTATCCTTTTTCATCATTTCATTGAGTGGTTTGACTATCTCGATGAACCCAGTGATAAACCGCTAAATGAAATTGATCTTTCTGAAGAAATACCACATCTCCTTCTTGTTCTCGGGAATTTGTAAATTTAGCAGTGCCTCAACTCTCTCAGGATCAATGGATATGCCCTTCTTAGAGACAATATGCCTGAGAAAATTCCCTTTTGTGACCCCAAATATGCACTTCTTGGGGTTGAGGGATATTCCATATCGGCGACATCTCTCACAGATCTGGGCGAGGTGGGAAAAATGTTCACGCATGTCCCAAGAAAAAATGGTCAAATCATCCATGTAGATGATTATGCACCGATTCACAAGGCCTTCAAACACGATGTCCATAGCCTTCTAAAATGTGGCCCCAATGCTAATTAAGCCAAAGGGCATCCTCCTATATGCAAACATTCCCCACTTGGTGGTGAACACTATTTTCTCTCTATCTTTGTACTTAACCATGACTTGGTTATACTCGGAGTACCCATCCAAGAATGACATCATTTGGGATCTATTTATTATCTGCAACACCTCATCCAACAAGGGGAGAGGGTGATTATCTTTCTTGGAGGTCCTATTCAAGTTTTAGAAATCCACACAAAGGCAAATTTCACCATTCTTTTTTCTCACAGGGACCAGATTGGCAACCCACGTAGTGTGCTGGATTGGAAAGATGATTCGGGCTGACAATAATTTTTCCACCTCCTAATGAATTAGAGGCTCAATCAATGGGTTGACTGGTCATTGCTTTTGCCAAAAATTATTAGCGTTAGGTTTCAAGGGGATGGTATGAGTCATAATGGATGTGTCATATGTTTTCAAATCCTCATATCCCCATGCAATTACGTCTATGTATTCTCAGAGAACTGTGAGAATCTTCTCTTTCTCCTTAGGGGAGCAGGAGGTACCAATGTGTATCATCTTTTCTTCACCGGGCTGGCTAATGTTTACCTTTTCAAATTTTCCTCCCTCAGTGGAGGATGACATCTTTTCTTAGCCCCGAGGGTTTGAGTCAAAGATTCATTTAAGCGTGACCATCCCCTTCAGGATGGTGTTAGTGGGTGGATCCATGATCCCATCATCTTTGTCACCTTGTCCAGTATTGTCATGGTCTCATTCCTCCACTATTTAATCCTCAAAGACACCAACGTTAGCCATGAAGGCTACGATATGTTGATCGTCCTCAAAAACCTGAAAGTGGGTGACATTATCTGGAATGGATGGGGTGGGGACCATCTCAACTAAAAATCTTCAGAGTCGCGAGCCGGTCATGGGCTTAAGTGTATTGGCTGAAACAACAAGGGCATCTAGGACATAATTCCATCACCGAGGAATAAGATCAATGCTAAAGGCATCAAAATCTTCAATAAGGCTCCATGCCTGTTGCGATATGTGGCCAACCTTTTGTCACGACATGTATATTGACTCCAAAACTATTTGACAATCAACTCTGAATCACCCAAGGCCCAGAGGTGGGTGACTCCTTTCCTTAATGCAAATAGGAGCCCAAGGACCAGAGCCTCATACTCTGTAACATTATTGGTGCAATTGAACTATATTCTGTAGGATGAGAGGAAGGATTTCCCTCATGGGTTGATTAATTCTACCCCGGCTCCGTAGCCTTGTTTGGATCGGGACCCATCGAACTTGAGGGTCCATAAATCATTACTTGTGTTCTGGAGCTGGGGAAGGGGATAGCCTTTTGATTTCTTCTGGGAGACTTCGAAGGGGCTAACTCCTGCATAGTTGGCATATGGGTGGGGTTTATCTCTGGAGGGGTTTGAAATTGAGGTTCCCAGGGAAATGGCACCAAAGGAGTGCTTTCAATAGGAATATCGAGCTCCGGGGAATCAACTGCGTGTTCTTTATTTTGGAAGGCATCGATACGTCAGGTAGCAATAGAAAGGCAGAGTCCACACTCTAGTTCTAAATGTTTCTAATAGTGCACTCAGCACCAAGTGCTAGACAAGAGTGTAGTGGGAGTCGTTACGGTACCCTGAGAGTCAACTTCAACCCTCAACTTTTCTTCTAGGTCCTGGGTTCTCTACAGAACTATGAGATCCTCCCCGGGGGTGAAATCAAATGTTAAGATTTCAAAGGGTCGGTACACTCCTGATGAGGTCTCAGAGAAGAAGACCTCACTAACACTCCCAACTTCAGTAAGGACCTACTTCATCCAGGGCTCACTTTCAACCTAAATTTTGTTTGAGTCTCCTTCCCAGGGGAGCCATAAGTGGGAGAAGTCGGTCAAAAAGTATCCGTTCAAGGACTTAGACCAATTCCAACTTAATAACATCCCATAAGTCTCTAGGATGTCCACTACTTGGATGTCAATTATGCTGGCTATCCTGGGGTCTTGGATGAGCTATATTTGAACATTCTTCAATTCCCCCACCATTTTCATGGTAGTTTTGTCCAATTGAATCATTGTACCACTAGATGGGGTGGGATGGAATCTGAGCTTCTGGCATATGGATAAGAGAATGATGTTGCTCAAAGCTCCAAAGTCTACTAGGCAGTTGTGTATATTTTTGCCTTAGATATTCAAGCCTAGTAGGAAGGGAGGATCTTCATTGTTTCCCCAGAAGACAGCTGCGTTGGCGTCCTCAAAAGAGACAATCTTGGGTGGGCGACTGATAGCTTATGGGTTTCCCAAGAGCTTTAGAAGAGACTTCTTCTTCTTGGAACAGTTAAGTAAAACCTCCATCAGGGTCATGGAGTTGGTGGTCTTCTCTAACACCCTTGTAATGTCGAATCTTCCTCCCAGAAATTGGTGACTTCCCTCGGCCAGGTCTTTTGCTTGGTTAGAGCTAGAACCTTTTAGAGGGGCAGGCCAATCAGTTGCGTTATCCTGGGGAGGAGTGTCCTTAGTATGGGGTGTAGGCATGTAAGCTAGTCCTTTACCAGCCTGACTCTGAGTATTTTATGGAGTCTACAGGTTGGTGAAGGCATTGGCCTCAAAGAGCGGGATCAATTCATTAAAGAATCCTTGCAATTCAGATTCTTCTTCATCTTCCCCGAAAGTTTCAAAGAAGATGGTCTCACAGGTGAAGGCACTGTGAGTTGACTCTTGCACAGGAGGCTCTAGGGGAGTAGCATCATGCAATTGTTGTCTGTCCAGCTGGGAGATCATGATGACCTTCTCTAGCATGAAACAGTTTACCTCATTGTGGGAGCCTGTGTCGTGCAATCTACACCAATTAGTCATGGGCTAGAAGTCTGCAACTGGTTTGAAATGTGATAGTCCAGCACCACTTTGATTGGCATTTTGGTTCAGAGGTGGGCCTCTAGTGTTCGTATTGTTATTCTATTGATGTTGATTGGGCTAAGGCCCATTGTTGAAGTTTCTTCCCCTGGCGTTGTTGTTTCGTTGGCTAGAGAAGATATTCCCTCTCTTGGGATTAGAATTCTGGGATGTGTAGGACCCCGCCTTCAGTTGACCCATGTCCATAGTTAGGGTAGATAATATTTACCAGAGTGACTCAACCTCGGTGGTCAATTGAGTGTTTACATCACAATGTGACGGTTTTTGTTGGTTTCCTAGGAAGGTATCAGTATTCACCAGAGTCGAGGGCAGAAATCCTCTAGCCACAAATGACTGAAAGAAGGGTACTCTAGGTGGTTGTGTCTAAGGTTGTTGTGCCTACTGTGGCTGATTCCAAGGGAAGACTTCCAGACCTGGTATTGCCTGAGTCGGTGATGGGTAAACGTACTGAGCCTGCTAGTCTATTGGCGGCGACAGGGGATTCATTGCCATCACGGGGGCACCCATTGCAAGATTGGGGTTATATCCCCTGGTTTACGTTGTTCCACCGGGGATCATGTTAAATGGTGTGCTTTGCCCAATCCTTCCTGAGGACTTGTTGAGGCCATGGAACAATTCTAAGGCTAGGTTTTAAACTTTTTCCAAAGTGTCCCGGTCGCCCGCGGTGGTTGTTCTCCAAAGGAGAGTGGCAATGAAGGGGTCCATTGCGTTAAGATGAGTCTGTATAGTTACTTTCAGGGATGGAATAAAAGGGCCCGTGCACCACTTTAAGGCCTGCTGGAACCAATGGTTGAATACTAAAAGAGGTTCATTAGGTTCCTTTCTAATGGAGATGAACTAGCTATGGGACCAAGCTGGGTCCACATGCACGCAAAAGATAGCCAAAAAGGTGTCCTCCATGTCCTGCCAACTATTGATGGAGTTGGCAGGAAGTTTAAGGTACCAGTTTAACTCACCCTACCCTAAGGATAGGGGAAACATCTAAGTCACAATGTCTTCATGTTAGATCCGGTGTCAGTTCATGGAATCCTTGTATTCTTGTAAGTGCTCTTCGATAGTTTGTGAGCCTAAGTGCTCATATCATGGGCAAATCTTCTCTGGGTGCGAGGGTAAATCATTGATTGCACCCAAAAAAGTACCCATAGGAGACCCAGTGTTACCAAAATATGCAGCCATTGGGGGAACTAGATTTTGAGTAGTTTGAGCACTGGTTCCCAGGATTATCTGAGAAGTTTGGATATTCTGAGGTGTACTAGACTCCCAAACAATAGTGGTTGGTGTGGTTTTCAGGGTCCATTTCTTTCGAGCAGGAGGCTTGAGTTCAAAAAGATTTCTGGGGTTTGGGGCTGACCTAAGGATTCTCTCAAATTTTACTAGGGAAAAAGACCCAATCCCACTGAAGGCTTGACTCCTAAAACTATGGCTTGGGGAACCCTTGGGAGGTGTAAAATTAGAATCTCAAGAGGGGGATGAGTTCAAGCCCTCCTTCTAGCGCCAGTCTCTATTGATGGGACTTTGGTGACTGGGTCCGCCAACAGTCATAAATTGTCACCGGGTACCGGAGGTACTGGCTAGCTTCGCTTGCAAAGGTTGTCTGGGGGAAATGAGATTCCTTGGGCCTCCAAGCACCTAGGAGTCAGGTCTCAATGGTGCGGGGCTCAGTTGGGAGATGTGATTGTTTTTAAGGGGGATAGCTGGTTTGTTCAACTCATTCTCTCCAGGGATTCAGGAAGGTGGGGTTTGTCCAAGCATTCTAAACTTAGCAAATAAATTCAAAAAGGTCCTGCAAGGTTAGAGATATCACATCTACTTATAGTTATGTTTAAACATTCCATGCATCAATAATGCTCTGATATACTATACTAAATACCTAAGAAATACACAACCATCAGTTCATATTTGATTAGTAGCAAGGGAAAGGAGGTCATTGATCTACTTAAAATATCAGAGCAGAAAACATGAAGAACATTTAAACATAAAATACCATTAACTTGGAAGACCAGGTGCCAACAACATCATTGCAAGAACCATCTCTTCTTCATTAATATTTCTTCCAGCAAGCACTAGTGTGTGGTACAATGGAGGCTCCAAGGGAGCATCTAACTATTAAAAGCTTAAAAGACCAAGGAGCATGGAGCTTTGTAATTGAAATGAGAACACTGCTTCTCTATTACTATCGATTGCAAAATCATCAATTTTTATGACCCTTGAAAAAGGGCTAAATTTATTATTTATACACATTTTCATCTAACCCTAACCCTAACCCTATTTTACATTACACTGTATAGTATAATATATTATCTGGTGGCCGATACTACCTGTGCCACCCTATAAAAGACCTTGAGATAGAATAGGCCTGACATGTCAGAAGAATAAGACAAGAAGATGGAATGGAAGAATCAGCCTTGAGAAGAGAGCTGAGAAAGAGAAGGAAGAAATCTGATTCCCCAAGGATCGAGGCTACATGCCTCATAAATGGGAAATGTGGCACCCTATCTCCAATGTGCCAGGTGTATATCTGAAGTGGCACCTTGAGAAGATCATCTATCAAAGAGCCCATTGCTGATCTGACATACCTTGATGTAGCTATCTGTCCTCTGACAACCCTAGAAAACCTTTATTAACTACTTGAAAGTGACCAGTCAGCCTCGGGGACCGGGACATAGATCACAGAAAGAATACAAAAATCTAGGATTCGGGACTCTGGGATCCGAGAACTTACATTCCGAAAGAATAAATAATATAGAATGCTTGGGTTTACTCTGGCCCCCGGAGAAAATTTATTGTTGATTGTTATCGTTGAAGGTTTGGAGGAGGTGGGAGATTCCATCCTCATGAATCTCTTTGAGGCTGGACCGCTGGTACTTGGCTGCCTTGATCTGTTCTCCTAGCTCTGGAACATTATTCTTGAATTCATTGACCATTTTTGCTGCATCATGACCGCTAAGGATCATGCGAGTTAATCTCACCATTTGAGTCCCATCCAATCCTTCTGGGGATTGATATCTTGACTCCATTAATTCATCAAACTTCCCCAAAATGTATTCCTTCAGAGTGCATGTGTTAGTGCTGAATGGGTCAGCCCCGGAGACCTTTGTGACAAATGCCTTATATAAATTTGAATAATACTGGATCGAGTTGATTTTATCATGTAGAACCCCTACCAATTTTTTGAGCACTTCCAATGTGAGGTCAAGTCTGGAGTGTTGGGTTTTAACAAAATTGAATGATTCTTCTCCCAGAATCCCAGACTCAGAAACCATTTCCTCCCCAAGACCAAGGATTTCTTCAAGTTCTACCTTCCATGCTCCATAATTTTCCATATCACCCTCCCATATGTTAATGATAGTTTCTTCCTGATGTAGAATGTGTCGAGCCGTATACAAATTCAAGAGGGTGGATACCAAGAAGCGCCGGGTGTTTCCTATCTACAGAGCGACCCACTCATTGACCGTTTGGGCCTTCTTCTTCATTGCTCATAGGAGTCTATGTCATTCTATGGTAATGGTGCATCAGATGTGGAGGCCTTCAGCAGAATGGCACTAATAAGTTAGGTCAGCTCTGTAAGAAACCCCATAAGGTTTGTTGTCTTCTCCTTTTCTTCTTTGATCCTTTGGGCCTCCTTTTCATATCGGGCCTCCACGGCTCTAGTCACCTCCTTCAACAGGTCCACTTCACCCTGTTTTCCTCTTTTTCCCAGTGATATCTCTGTGATATCATAATCTTCAGCTTTGATAGTTGTCTCATCAGCATATGGGGAGGTTTTGCTACAACTGCAACCATTTCTCTACCCAGCCTGGTTCAAAGAGTATGAACCGTCTAGGCTTTCTTTGCCTTTGGTGGATTTTGGACCTGAGCCATCATCTCAGCCAGGGAGAGATCAGCTCAAGGGTGGATGGAGCTTTTCTTTTCTTTCTTTCAATCGACCACTAAGGCAGTAGGGGCGGCTTATTTGCCAAAGTTTGTTCTTTAAATTCTTCCCCGGTATCTTGCTGCTGCTACTCCTCAGTGGTTGGAGTCTCATCTAGCTCCTTCTCTGCACCCCTTGCTTCATCGGCGATGTCTTCCCCAGTGATGTTTATTTCTTCTGCCTTGTTCCCTGCATCTTTCATTTCATTTGGGCCCTCATTGGCTATCCCAGGGTTTTCTTCCTCTTGTCACTCTTTTTGTTCTTCGGCCTCTGTCGCCGGGATTTCTTCTTCCATTGGTACATCTTTTGGCAATGGTGTAGGTATCGGGCCAAGATTTAACATTTAGGCCACAATTATTACTTGCCCAAAGGTCACCCTGAGGAGTGGCATTTGGAACGCGGTGGCTGAGGTTATAGTTTCTCTCATAGGTCTGGTTCCCTTAGTGGATGCCACTTGTTCACTCTACTTATATTGGTCCACTCCCATATTTTGTATCTCCAGGACCTCAGAGGTGATCTCATGTTCTATTTCTTTCTCCTCTTCCATCTTCTCCTCCTGCTCCTGCGCAGGTTCTTGTTCCAGAGCCTCCTCTTGTGCTGGGACTTCAGTCAATGTTTGCTCGATGTCCCCCTGCATATTCCCAAACTCATCGGTTGCAAAAACATCATCGAACTCATCCTATGGGGGAGGATTAGCGGGGACATTGGCAGGCTCTAGTTCCCTTTCTGGTTCTGAGGAGTCGGAGGAAAGGATCTCAACTTGTGGGGTCTGGGGCATCCCCAGCTCTGGTTCTGTCTTGGGATTTTTGTTGAGCCTCTTCTTTCTTCTTGTGACTAAGGGTGGCCCTGCATCCCTTAGTACTGCTCATTCCTCTGGGTCCTGTTAGAGTAATAGTCTCTTGGGTTATTAATTAAATCATTATGATCTAATTACTAACTCACCTATTCACTCTAGTTGCTTAAGCTTATCTTATGTTTTCCCTTTTAGGGTTTCATGATTCATTTTATAAGGATTCACCTCTTAGTCTTTCATAAGGAGTTTTTCACATCTCATTGTAATCTAGAAACATATTGTTAATATATTGTTTTCTTTTGCATACGATGTCTCCTCTGCCTTTTTGGCCACCATAGTTTTCTCTTGTCTTATGTTCTTCACTTCCTCCATGTAATAGCTTATGCCTGCAGGTGTTCTTGGGAGAATAGGGTTTTTCCTATTCTAATAGGTCCACCCTTGTTACCTTAACCATCAAGGCTACTAGTGAAGGGGAGGAGGGAGGACGAATTGGTCTGGCCATAAGCACTGGAGTAGCCAATCATGTGATCACATTCTCCTGCATTTGCTTGGAGGCTGCTACTGATTGTTTTATTTATTCTTTGATGGGGACTTCTCATGAGGTTGGAGTCATCGTTATTCCTTTTCCTTTATCTACTCCCTGTGAAGAAGTCCCGGCCCCTCGAGTTAACTTTGGTATTGGCTGGGCCACCCAGTGGGCACTCCCAGGGCACACCTTCTTAAAATAGAGGTGGCTATGTTCAACTATATTGTGAGTGAACTCCTCAATTGTGGGCCCTTCTTGGGCATCCCAATTCACTGGTTGAAGGGCCAATTTATCAATCCCCTTTGCCTTGTACTGGGGATCTACCGTGGAGCCAGTGTCTGAGAAGTCCTTTGGGAATCTCCAAAGCTTTAATCTTTCCATCATTCCTGCGGTCATCCTAACATAATGCCACCCCTGGACTTCCACGTCATCTTGAAAATCTTCCCAGAAGTCCTCCATGTGATATTGATGGGGCTCTAGCACCTAGGGAAGTGCCATTGCAATCTTGCCATGTGGATCAAACTGTTTCTGCGCCAAATAGAATTCTGCCAGACTATAGCATTTGAGCTCATTATTTGCTTCTTTAGCGGTAGCCAGACTGCATGAATAGTTCCCACAAGTGATTGGGAATGGAATATTTGTTACCTTCATTAAGGAAAAGAATGCATGCAGCTCCATTATCTACCTGCAATATTCTAGGAGAATTATCTTGTCCCCACAATGCTTGGGCAACAAGTAGGTTTTCCCAGAGAAGCTGGTCACCCTAATGTATGTGTGTTGTTGAAACTAGATGTAGTAATGTCCGTAACTCTGGACCAAATTTATCACCTCTGTGGACAGGTGGTATCCTACATCCCAGGTAGGTGTAAGCATGTGGTAGTAAAGGAAGGCATCATTTACCTGGCAAAAACTGGAAAAGTTTTCCTCCCATTGAATCTATGGGAAATGGTCCCAAGGGGTCTTCTGGCCCAGACCGATCCCGAGTATGCCTTCTGTAAGTAGCCCATTGGTGTGGGGTCATTGTTGTGCCAGGGCCCAGAGAACATAAGAAGTCATATAGAACTTCTTCTTGGCTAATTGAAGAAACTGGGATTCTACATGGTTCAAGATTATGGCAGCCCAGTCAAAATATTCCTCGCCTGTGCTGATACCCAGCAAAAAGTAATACATCCACCCAGAGAACTCTCGGGCATGTTGTTTTCTGAATATCTGACATAATGCTATCATCCCCATTTGGATGCTTTCCTTGAATTTGGCCCTGGGGATTTCTAGCTTCATCCTCTTGGGGTCCCTCTTCGGGGTCTTTAGCCAATGGTTGTGTTGGTTGTATTTCCTATTTTTGCAATTTTCCTAGTTCCTTGTCCTTCTCTCTGTGTTCTGATGTTCTCAATTCAGCTATCTCTTGTTCCTTGTAGCCTTACCTTTGCCATGTTTTCAGGTTTTCAATTCTAAACCTTGCTCATTTTACAAAAACCCTAAAAACCCTTGTCATTCCAAGTGTTAAACGATGAATATAAAACCTAATTCATGGCATTCTATTTCACTGTTATTTTTTTCCATTCACTAAAGGCATGTGTTTTTTTTTGAGTCGCCTCATCGCGTTACCCTGAGCGACTATTCCAAATGTCTTCCCAACTTTGCATTTTCCTTTTGTCGCATGGTCTTGTTCATAATCAGAATATTCCTTTGGCCTTCCAAGACTCAGTGATTTCTTTCATGTCGGGTAGTCGCGGAATAACTATGTCATAAGGCTTTGTAAAGATGGGACCCACTACTTAGTCAGGTGATCGCGTGAAGTTCTTAACAGTTAGCAAAATTTTCTTAGACTTCGTGATTACCTTATGTCGCGTTATCGCCAAATCAAGCCAAAGTTAACGGTTAAGTCAAGCCTTCAGTCGCGTGGTCTCGAAATGAAACAGCGGTTAAGAGATTTTGACCGAGACTTTATGACTATCTGTTTGGGGTTTGTAGTAATGCTCAGTCGGGATGTCGCTAGAAGGATCGAATGGATTCAGTGACTTCGAGACTAAGGTACTTTCCTTTCAGTCGCAAAGTCTGAGAAAGACTTAAGGGTATGTAAGGAACATATAGAGATTAAGCGCCAGCCGTTAGATGAAAGAATAAGAAGATCCAACGGTGGTTGCGAAGTCTAAAAAGAAAAGTGCCCTAAGGAAAAGTCCTCCCGACTCGGAAACAAGCTGTCAATAAGAGATCATCACGCAATCGCGATCTGCTTACGTCTAATTTTGATTTGTACGCGGGTGAGCGGGTGCAATGTTTTGAAAGTGTAAATCATGCAGTCGCGATATCTTATGAAAGTCGAGCTATAAGACCGTGAGTCAACGACGGGTTAAAAGTATGTACATCACGCAGTCGTTGGAAAGTTATGTTGTTTATCAAATGCTCTACGACCGGGCGACAAAAGAATCATTCAAAGCCTTGCTCACTCGCTGATGTTTTGAGATAATCAGAAATCAACTCGCGAGGGTGCGACGAGTTAAAGGAGAAAAGACTTCGCTCAGTCGCCAGTCAATGAAGATAAAAGGAAAATAGCTCGCAAGTGGGCGACTAAGGAAAAATAAAGCCGTCGCACACTCGCATGTAGTAATAAAGTGAAGTTCTCAAGCTCGCGAGTAGGCAACTAAGTAAAGAATAGATGCCATCGCTCACTTGTGCATAGGATGAAAGCTAGAGTACTAAGTTGCGCGACTGAGCGACCAAACAGATGTATGCATAGTCTTGAGATAAAATAAAAATCATTTGGCGATAGGGAGATAACTGTGAAGGTTAAGCATAATGGCTTGTCACAAGGTCTCAGAAAGAATGATGAGTTACTGTTAACCATGCGCGACTATGATTTTAGTTGTGTCGCCTAATCACCAGATTGTAACTTGGGTCAGCCAAGGTTATGAAAGCACATTGTCGCCAAGTCTTGAGATAGAACCATGGGTAATAACAGAATCCCATGACAAAGAGACTTAATGCAGTCGTGTGGTCGCCTAATCACAAAATCTGAAAAACGGCGACAGTTTTTTGATGTGACAATGTGAATCGCTCGACAACCAATCACAGGCTCATTTTTTGATCACTGTGTAAAAAGAGTAGCTGAGATGTGAGACAGATAACGAATCATAATGTGACATGTCAGCTCTTTTAAATGTTTTATGATTTCTCTGAGGATTCATATTTAAAAATTTGATTTCCTGTCAACCTCAGAAACTATGGCTACATTTTTGTTCAAGTTCACAGCATGTCGAATTTATGACAGAACTGATGTTTCTGAATTATGAACTATGTACTCTGAATGATAGCTATGAATAGTTTATGGTGCATTCATTTGCCTTCACCGTGTTTTTATATTTTAGAGCCCAAGTTGCTAAGTTTTCAGAGAAAAAGATATCTTGCTCAGTTGCAGTGTCTTCAAAGTTGATCAGAGAGTTCTAAAATTGCAGAAAGTTGTGCACAGGATAGTTTGTTGATCTTTGTGATAGATTTGTTTCAATATTGGTAAGAAAAAAGAGATTCAGGGTGTTGCAGACATGAGCGGAGCTGGGAGTGTCGCTTCAACAAGTGGAGGGAGTGGAGAGGAGCAGAAAGGAAAAGCAATTTTCTCTAATGAGTTTCTCCATCTCCTTCTTGGTTCAACGTAGAATAAGAAGGGCGATGCAGGTGTTCTCCTTGATGAGTACAAGAACATCCGAAATGTTGTGACCCCGGGCACAACAGGTTACTCTCTTTTCAATTACTTCTATAAAAACTCTGATAATCCCATCCCAGTGTCAAACCCTTGGACATGTGGTCTAGCTAGGTTGCTTTTTCCTGATCTTTTCTTAGATGTAGACCTATTTCTAGACCTAGCAAATCACTATGATGCCCTGACAAAGACCATCAAAAGGGATGATGGCACTGCCCTGCTAATATTAAATAGGAACTCATTCATGCAAGCCTTTGGCTTATTCAGCACCATGTCTACTAAAATTGACATAACAAGGCAGGAGAAGAGGTATAGTTCCAAGCCTGGTATTGCAAAAGGCTTATTGCAGAAACATATGCCAAAAGAATTGAAAAATTACTTAGTTCCTATGGCTGAGCCATATCCATATTATTATAAGGATCTACACTTCTACATTAAGTATAATGCTTATGCCCTATTTAGAGTGCTAGGGATAGATGGAGATGCAGAGAGAATCAATGCTGGCATCTTAATGATGGTATTAGACCTGCAAGAGGTGCATTCAAGCACCAACTATGATTACATACAGCATATAATTGACGAAATACATGAGGGTTTTTTTGCAACCCAGAAGAGACTAAAGAATCCCAAGGAGAAGGAGCCTAAATTTTTGCATTACTCAGTCCTAATGCACCTTCTTTTATACTTCAATTTTGTAATCATGGATGTTCATAATCTAACTCCTAAGAGATTCTATCAAGCAGCACCAAATCCTATCCAATTTTGGGTCAGGGTTTGGAATTATACTTCTAGGGATTATGATTACTGTGCCTTTAAGAATTGGATTGTGTATCCAATTATACAGTGTCTGGGAATAAGCAGGACTAGGGTCCCATTGAAGATCATACAATTGCTCAGGCCCTATGAGTATATAGATAATTGGCCTGGAAATCACAATTGGGGTGATTTCTTCTTGGAGGAGAATTACACCATTATCAGGGTATATGGGTGTGTTCACCCACCTCATTTGCTACCATATCATGTTCCTGTAAGAGTAGCTGCAATGGAATGCATCTGGTAGTTGATGTTAACAGATAATGAGCACTTTGCACCGCACAAAAAGGGGACTATAACCCCTAGGCAGTTCAAAATTTCCAACTTTACAATTGGTAAGAATGCTATTGATGAAGTGGGTCAATGGTTGGAGAAGTATAGAATGGGGGCAGCCCCTTATAGGTACATTGACCCAGAAGGCTTCATGGCAGGGCTTAGGAAGTTGTATACTCCTACCATCCCTAATACCAATGTCCACTGTGAATGTATAGAAGAAGATGCAACCAGGAACATTTTGGATGAAGATGACATTCACATGAGAAGACTGAGAATCCAGGAGTTGCTGAAGCTATAGACACAAATAAAAAGAAATAGGTTGTCTTTTGGGGGTTTTTACCCTGATCTCCCATATTTTGATAGGATTAAGGCCATGATAGACAACTACTATGTGCTTGTAGAGCAATTGGATACAGTCCTTGACAAGAAAGGTGCTCAGTCACCTGAGCACTCAGAATCAGAATATGAGAGTGGTGATGACAGTGATTATGCACGACCTCCCATGCATCCTTCACCACAACAAGCTTCAGGGAAAGAAATGGTTGAGATCCCACAGTTGCAGGGAGTAGAAGAACACATTATAGATCTGATAGTTGCTGCTCAGCCTGATGATATAGAGGAGCCTGCTGCAAAGAGGCAAAAATTGGAATTAGGTCAGCCTTCAGTGGAAGGACAAAGTAAGAAAAAGGATAAGGCTAAGGCCTTAGTACCTGGCACTAGGTTATATGATCATAACCTGAGAAAAGCAATCAGGGAAGGCAAGAAGCAACGGCCTGACCTAGAAGATGAAGTAGAGATACCACTTAGGGCCTGTGTTGATGAAAGATTGCTTAATCAACAAAAATTCTTAGATGATGACAGCTTTGTAAAAACAAAGGAAAGACTTCCTAAGGTGGCACAAAATAGAGCAAATAAAATCCCAATTAACTGTGGATGGGAAAGAAACAATTACAAATGAAGCTCTCGTGGCCTTACAAAATTATGATCTTGAGAATGAGGATATCTCTCCAGAGGATACTAGGAAGATGGTGCTAGGAAGCGGGATATTATTGGCTGAAGGATGAGATTTAGCATCTGCTTTCATTATAGACCAAATTAGAAAGCAGCCAGACCTTAAAATGACTAGTGAAGTTTAGTTGGGAGAAATGATAAAAGGATTTGGGTATAACCCAAAATCTCAGGCTTTTGCAATGTGGAGCCTAAGCCCAAAAGACCAGAAGCCCCAGTTAGTAAATATTCAAGAGAACATGGTGGGGAATCAGATGGTGTGGTCTGTACAAAATACAGGGTACTTAGAAATCTCCCAAATCATGACACACTGGGCTCAATTGAATGAGGACAAGACAAAACAATTGTCTGAAAGGTATACTACTCTGTTGGAAGAAACAAGTGCACTATCTAAGGACAGAGACATGTGCCACATACAACTATACCAGAGAGATCAGATGATTAAGACATTGACAAATGAATTGGAGGCAAAGCCTGAGGTAGTGTATGTGCCTGCATAGCCACCACCAATGCAGATTGAAGATAAGCCTAGATCAGAGCAGGCTATGGAAAAAAAGGTGGATGAAGAGAAGGGAAATACAATAGCTTTGAGAGTATTGAAAGGCATACTACAACATAGAATTAAGATTCTAAAAGACAAAACTGATGTTGTAGTCAATACATATAATAAGTTGTCAGCATTGCATACTGAGGTAATGGGGTACCTTTCTATTATGAACCCTTACTTCACTAAGTGGTCTGCTAGGGCAAATTTGTTTGAGAAATTGTCATCTGTACAGGCCATAAGACCAGATTTTCCTCCAATAGTCACAGAGGTTGAAGATGAGATCAAAAGAGTTAACATTGCTCTCTCATTCTTCAAAGGGAAATTGAACCAGATAAAGGTAAAATTAAGCCTCTTTTCAAGTGATTTCAATAGGTTTGTTCCTTCCTTAAAGGGAGAAGATAACCAAGTAAAGGCTATAGATGCCTAGAAGAGTGAGTTTGACAGCAAGATGCCTAGTGAAGAGGCATTTCTCTTAGGAACTGAGGTTGATATAGAGGGATTCAATAAGATATTGGATGAGGCCTTCAAAGCAGAGGCAGATATCAACAAGTTCCTACTTGATGTCAAAAAAATCACTGATGCAAGATGGGACAGGCAAAAGGTGTAGGTACAGAGTACTCAAGACTTCAAATGGCCATCAAATGATGAAGTAAAGGCTTGGGAAGTCATGACCACACCGAAGAAAAAGAAGCCTGTGGTAGAAGAAGAAATTTTGGACGATGAGTAAGGTGAACACTTGGCACTGCACTATTCATGACAAGATGGACAGTTATTACAAAAGGAGAATGTATGTGAGTAGGCGAGCGCAACTATCCAGACTCAACATAAACACTACCAGCTACCATCCACAAATCTGATTGCAGTCGCCAGATCGGGAGAAGAACAAGAAATATCTATTTATACCTTTTTGACTCAGTCCTTTCACCGCTTCTTCTCTCTCTTTCTTTTGTCTCTCTTATAACTTTAGGGTTAGGTTTTTTTTACTATCCGAAGCTTGTTGCATCCTTAAGGGATTCTAAGATGGTCTAATACCTATATATAGAAAAAGAGTTGTAATTGTTAGAGGTCTTTGATGTTGGAACATTTTGGAAAGGAGATAATATATTGTAGAGTTCAGATCTTCTGGGTTTCAGTCTATCTTTGAAGTTGTATAATCTTTCATGTATGGAAAGATGGATCATATAAATAATATACGATGCAATTTTACTCTCCTCTATTACTGTCTCTTTACTCTTTGTGTATGCTCTTCTATGTTAAGTTTACAAGGTATTCTGAAACATTCTGGTTATTAGGTAACTATTTGATTACTTGCAAGTTTCTTTTAAGGAAAGAACTAAGTTTTGTGAGTAGTTTCAGGGAGCATACTTCTTTGTTTAAGGATTTGATACAATAGTCTTGAGGTGACAGGATAGTTTGTAAGGCAACCTATCTTAATTGCATGTGAGCTATAAGGAAGTTTACTGTATTTTATTTCTGTGATATCTTCGCTTATTTTGACTCTATAGCCCAAAGGATAGGCACTGGTCCAGAAAATAGTATGATAATCTATCTTTGTCTAAGATATTCCAAGTTATCAAAACCAATTCAATCAAAATACTTTGTTACTAAGAACAAACAAACTGAACTTGTTAAGGACCTATGTCAGTAGGACAGTGTCCATTATAGTGATTCCTTGGAGAGTGAATCAATTAGGTTATCCCTCCTATAAGAAAAGGAAGAAGGATGAAAATCCTTGTATCACTGATTCTTGTTATGCTTATTACTATGGTTTGTATGGTTATCTCTTGCATCTGGTTATGCTTGGTTATTTGCAAGGTGATTCATAAGTTGGTTCAATAAAGATACATAACAAATCAGTGTCCACATCAACAAATACTGTGTAAACAGCAATCATAAGAGGTAAAACCTATCTGAGTATATGTGGAGCTCAAAAATGAAGAAGGATCTTAGCTAGTCCTTAGCAATTAGGCTTTTCTTGTCTCTGAATCAGTATTAGAAGGCATGGTGTTCAAATAGTCATTTCAAGCACTGTGGTTCATACAAGAAAAATCCCTAACAGGTTGTTCATATATATATAGGCTACCTCCTCCAACTGAGTGAATTGAGCCAAGGCATCTGACCGGGTGACCATAGCTGATCTATCAAATTGGGGAATCCCCAAGCCCCTCTGGAAAGTATTAGGATCGAGGGACACCATGGGAGTAGGGTACCCTCTTGGCTTTGGGGCTACGAGCATAACAACCCAGACAGATGTGTTGTAGTGTGCTGAAAGTGTGAAAATAAGCTCTGGTGACTGCACAAAGAATGGGAAACAAGCTGCCTTGAGAATCCTAGAATTCCCAATTTGAATGGCCAATGGATCTCCGGTCTGTCGATGAATGTACATAACCTTAAACAAGGCCTGCATTTCTGGCCACTTCCCGACGCTGGTGTTGGTGATGAACTGGACTTTGGACTCGATCTTTGATCCCGTGAAGACTCTATCTTTTACATATTTTAGGCTCATAGGTAGTTTCTCCAGAGCCTTCTCTATTTTGGATCTAACTGCCACTCGAGTAACCTCCATAAAGGGTAGTTCCAGACTTCCGGGTGGTGAAGATGCAGAAGCTTCAGAGATATTTGCAAGTTTGTTGTTGCTCTGAAAACCTGCAAAGCAAGGTGACTGTCAAAATGCATAGATAAATAGATATTCTAGTATCTAGAGATCTTACCATTGTAGTGTTTACTTCCCCTGAAAAGTTAGCTTCATTCAAAAACTCTGAAAAGTATATACATATACATTGCGAACTTAGAAATTTAACTAACCATTCGTGTCCGGGGGTTTTATCGTACTTAAGAAAAGTAAGACACGGGATGGGTGATAGCAAGAGACCTAGGGCCCAAGGAAGTAACCGTTGGAAGGTGTGCATGAAAAGTGAGCCATTAGACCCATGTGGGTGCCATGTAGGTGAGCAATAAATGGGAGTTATGGTGACAATGGTGGAGCCAACTGTCTAAATGCATGAAAAGTGAAGGCCACTTGGACAAATTTAAATGCACGCATGGGACATAAATGTAAATCAGGCTAGTTTACAGAGGAGAGAGAAAACACCTATTTGAAACTAGTCGAGAGCTGAGTTTCAATAGGCGGTATTCTACACAGAGAGAGCTCGCAACTCAAAACCAGAAATAGACGGAGCACGGTGAGCTTGATAGCCTATTAGCTAGATAGACACAGAATACATATGAGAGCTAAAGAGTATACACATGCAGACTGAAAGGATACATAATAGATATACACCAAATTTACATATATACACAACACAGAGCAGACATTTACAAAAGACCAGACAATGTACAGACATTTACAACCCTTCTACACCATTTATAGGCTATGCTACATCTGCACAAAGGGTGGACAACCCTCTGGCAGAACCAACCCACCAACAGGCGGCGAACTAGAAAGAAACACAAGACAAACAATAGAATGAGACAACACAAAAATAAAACCAGAAAGTAGGAAAGTCGAACGGAGAGAAGGCACCAACCAGAAAATGAAGAAGGGTGAGGAAAGGAAACTGCCATGAAAGCTCTGTAATAGCTTCAACTATTAGGTGATCAGCACTTACCACCACAAACCACCCACAATTGCTCAGAAATGCTCAGAATGATTAGCACTAGATTATTTCTAAATCACTGCAAATCGCTCTTAACTTTCTCTGATTGCTCAAGTGTTTAATTGTGGTAAATGTGAAAATGACAGGTAACTTCTATTTATACCCATGGTAAAATAAAGTCACCTTTCCTTTCACAAACTCCAGACAGACACACCTCTAGACTCTGGGCCTAGGGATTCCATGTGACGATACCACCTTAAGGAAAGAAGACATCACGGTGAAGAATCCCAAAGCCAAAATTCGGCTCCTGATGAAGGACAACCAACTCTAGGATGAAGTGTCAGAGACACGAGAGACCAACAAAAAAAACAACACCGCGGGGAAGAAAACCCCAGAGAAGGGAAACAAAGAAAACAAAGGAAAAGACAAGGCAAGAGCCAAAAGAAAAAAGCAAAAAAGGGGGACCCAACATTTTGCACACAAAATGTAGGGATGGGGATGCAGGGCATAACATGTGTATTCTGAATTACTACTTCTGTAGCCTATTTAGGAGGAGTTGGAGTTACCTTTATTGTAGGCGTTGTTGATGGATACATGTGTCTATCCATAAACACTTGTGCAAATGCCTTTTCAGTCTCTTTACCTATCTTCTCATACTCTTTGTTCATAATCTGTAAGGTTCTTGTCTTGGTTCTGAGATGAGGCTTCACTAGATCTAATAAAATAGCCTTCTCATCATGCGAGCATACAGGGAGAAGAGTATCCAATGTTTCTTCTCTTATCCTCATGTCTTCCTCAATTACATGTCTTTTCATGATCTGCAATATATTCCATAACTGATCTGGTACCAATGTCTTGAGTTCAAGAACTGACTTCTTAAACTTGATCATATGAGATATGATCATAGAGTGTATCTCATTCTTATCAATCTCTCAATACTTGGCATACACTTTAGCAATTGTATCTAATCTCCCTTCATTTACAATTCTATTCTTCAAGACATTTAGACTAGGTCTAAATCCTACCTCGGGAGGAGCTTGAGTATTTCTTGCTTTTCTCTATGTGTTCCTTAATGATGGGTGATTTGTGGGTTCTTGTTTTCTTCCTCTAGACTTCTTACTTAGTATAGAAGGTGGAGATGAGTCTAGTTCAATAGTGGTAGAGGGCACAAAGGTGCTCTCTACTTTCTTCTTATTTAGTATCTCATCAGTCTTCTTAAGTTCTTTGGCTATCTTGGCTTCTCTAGCTTTGTCAAGATCTTCTTGAGTGACTCCATCAACTTTTAGAATGTTAGATGTAATTATGGATGCTTTCCTTTTGTTATCAGCACTGTGTAAGATAGTGTCTACTTCATTTGTCTTCTCTCTGTAAGTGCCCCACCTTGACTCATTAGGATCTTTGGGCGTAGACAATAGAACTTGTGCATATCCTTCTAACACATGTTTTTCCACTTCATAACCAAGAGGATGAATCCATTTGGTTCTAGGTTCAACTGCCTCCATGCAAGTGTGGTCTATTTCCACCATGAAACATATGGTATCCTTATATTTGTCAACTATCTTTTTAGATAATCTGAACCTTTTCTGCATCTTGATCCTAAATGTCTTGATATCCATATCCATGGCATCCCCTACACTACTCTCAAAAGTGGCCTTAAGATAAATCTGAGACATTGTGGGTTTGCTCCTTTCTAGGTAAAGGTTTGCAACCTTTCCAACAATATGGAAGTACAAGTAGATGATCAAAGATCCAAACCTGAATGTCTTTCTCTTGTCATGCTTGATGATTTGAATGTTGTCAATCAGTTGAGCATGCAAGATCTCACATAGGTTATATTGAGTGTTATCCTTCACCATTATGATAGCTTCTAGGACTATTGCTGCAGAGACACTGTTCAACCTGCTTGCTTGCTGAAACTTATATCCAAGTATCATAGTTAGAAGTTTTATGTCATCTTCCTTGATAGGGTCAACTATCATTTCGTGCTTGTCACTTCTAGATAGGAAAACTTGTTCAACTTGCTTCTTGACATCCTTGCCAGTAGGAAGAACTGGTCTAGTCTTAGGAAGTCCAATTAATTCATGGATTAGATCTGTAGTGATGCACATAGGAACCTCACCAATCCAGTAAAGGTCATCATGTATTCTGCTTAGCAAAATCTTCACCCATTCTGGCTCATCAAACTCATGTGCATTAGATTATTTGAAAATAGGGTTATCAATCAAGTGCGTGAACTCCTCCTTTAATGTGTAGTCAGGTTTCATCATAGATCCCATATAAGTGGCTATGTTGATATCTCTTACTGTTTCCTTCTTACAGTAAATATATGAACGGATATCTTCTACGTGAACAACGCCTAATGGGGTTTTGGAGAAAGCTCCTTCCACATCATCTAGTATGGATTTGAATGGATGATTCTTGAATACAAACCTCTTCCTCTCTGCAATATCAAATATAACTAGAGTCTTCAAACTTACTTGGAACTTGAATAAGTAGGGTTTCACAAAATTTTGAAATGGCGCAACTGCTAGGGTTCCGTTTCAACTTCTTATCTATTTTCTTAACTGCCAAATTTGTTATGCTTCCATGCTTGATCCTTAGTGCTTCAATTCTCTCCAAATTCTATGATCTCAAATGCAAGTGTGAAGAAGATGGAACACTTACTTTCTTTTATAAAATCTATTGCATTTAATGTTTGCAACCGTACACAAATTACTCAGATATTTTGCAACTTTGATCCTGATGAATTTGAGACAATGCATGTATGCATACTGCAATATTATGTTCTTATAATCATGAATCCATAGGTGCATACTCGGAAGTGAGTATACCAGCTATGCAGGGGTCTCGAGCTAGAATAGCTCCCCCTAAGACCAAGAAGGTCTATTCAAGAAAAAGTAGAGGGTGCGTCCACTTTGGATGCATCAACTACTTTGTCAACATCATTATTCTTCCTTACTTCAACCCAAGTTTTGCTTGAATCTTCTTTTGCTTGAACAAACTTGACTTCTCCTCCTTTAAAAAGTGATTTCTTTTGAGTTCTGGATCTACAAAACCTTGAGATGTGTCCAGCCTTTCCACATGCATGACAAATGATAGGAGGTTTTATGTTCTTGTTTATCATGTTACATTGCTTTGTTGTGTGACCATTGTAGTTACATATCTGACATGTAGTGTTATGCAAATTTCTTTGAGGTTGATTTCTCTAATTGTTTTGATTCATTCTTCTTTGATTTGTTCTACAATGTATAGCCCTGTGACCAAACTTATTACAGGAGTAACAATAACCATTGAAAGGTCTTACCTCTTTGCAATCTCTTGCCAAATGACCATATGTTTGCTACATGCATAACAAGTTTTGTTAACTTTCTTGATTTCTTCTTTAGGTGGATCTGTTTTAATCTCTACAACATTTTCAACTTTCTTTGCTTCTGAAGATGCTTCATGAGATTTCTTTCTTTCTTGCAATGAATTGATTTCAATTTGTGCTACACTGTATCCAAGACTAGTAGTGTCGGCTTTTTGATTTTGTGCATTAAGCTGAGATTGAAGTGAATCAGAACTTGTGTGGAGTTTATCAATCTTGTCTTTTGCTTCTGTTAATTCAGATTCCAAATTCTTCTTTATGTTTTTCAATTCCAGGACTTTCATGTTCTCTTTCAAGAGTTCATCATCTAATAATTTACTTTCTTTGATCTTTCCTTCAATAGCAATTTGGCTATCTGTGAGTTGTTCATCCAGATTTTCAATTTTCTCTTTTAGAGACATATTCTCTTCATTGAGATTTTTGATCATTTTCCCTAAATCATTTGTAGAACAATCTTTCAAATCTTTTCTTAATTTCTTGATAAGCATTTGTGAGCCATCAACTTTCAGTCCAAGTTCTTCATTTTCTTTTTCAGATCTATCAAGATCTTCAAAAGCTGCTTCAAGATTCTTTTTCAAATGTTTTGCTTCTGCTGAGTCCATGATCTCCTCAAGTGGTTAAAATTATTTGCTGAGGGCCAGAGCTCTAATACCAATTGTTAGAGACACTGAGAGGGGGGGTGAATCAGTGTTTGTCTATTATTTACTTTTCAACAACTTAAACATAAATCAAACATACATTGAATGAACCTTTATATAAGAATTCATAACACAAGATATGATTACGGGGAAACCTTGATCAGAGGAAAACCCCAGTGGGAATTAGTACCCACAAATATTGTACTAGTATAATGAACCTATTAAAGTTCCTTTGCCCTGTTAGAAGCAGTCTTTACAATATGAGTACAATGACCTGGTTAAAGGTCTGACCCTGTTAGGAGTCTTTTAAAAAACCCTGTTAAAGGTATATGGCTCACTGCCTAGGCTCAATTCCCAATAGGATGAAGGCTACAACCTTTAGAAAGATGATATACACTATATCAAAAGTGAACTGCTGTGATGACACTGCTGTCTGATTAGTTTCGTGTATGCACGAATGCTCGTACTCTCTTAAAGAGCTATATCATATGCTGACTTCATCTTACTACTCTTCTATATCTTTATCTTACATAATTCTAGACACTTGTAACATAACTTTACATTACATACTTATATGTTCATATCTGAATAGGCGTGACCCAAAACAAGACTCTAGTCGGCCCTAAAACAAAATACACAATGCTTCCGAACAAGTCAGCTCAAGCATGTTTACTACAATGCTAATTACATCATTAAAAACATATAACCAAACTCTCTTATCCATTACATAAAAAAATAATTCACGCTGATCAAAACACTAGTCGGCTTCCATGCTCTGTCTTCTGGATTGCTAGTCTACTGATCTTCCTGTAACTTCATCGTACTATTGTTTCATACTATGCATGTCTGGATGTAGCATATACATGTGTCATACAACATATATCTGAATGTGCATACACTGACTTGATCTCTCACACGTGCGCTAATGTGTTGATCGTTGAATATCTCTGTCTGCCCTGTTTTCCATACTTAGTCATTTTGTCTTTCATGACAGAAATTGAACATGACTTTTTTTCCATGATGACAACACAAAATGAGTCATGCATCCTTAGGAAGTCAACTTTCCAACAATAGGGACATTATTCTTTAGTACATGCTTGTGGGTACCATCCCCACCAGGGTTTTCCCTTGGCCAGGGTTTCCTCAAAAACAAAATATGGTGTTATGAGTAATGTGTCATTTTCTTATGTTCTTTTCTTTACTGCAAGTTTATGGTTAATGTTCAAATGGTTGAATAATTTAATTAAGTTCTATAATACTGATTCACCCCCTCTCATTATTATCCAATCCTAACATGTGTCCATATTCACCATAGTGACAACATCTATACCAAATATTATAATCCCAACCAAAAATTGCCTTGGCTAATTGTTCACCGGGATTCCAATTCTTAGTTCTGCACTCGGAAGATTTATGACCTTGTTTGTTTCATTTGTAGCATTTCCCTTCAAAATTAGCTTTCTCTTTGCATTCACTTTCTCTATGTCCATTTTTGTTGCAACTGTAGCATTTACCATTAAATTTTGACATTCCATTTCTCTAGCATTTATTTGATGTATGCCATGTCTTACCATAATGATTGCATTTAGGTTTGTTGTTCCTTTAAGCTCCTTGTTGTGAGGATTCACCTTGTTCAGTATAACCTAATCCAATCTATCCATGATGTCTGAGTTATGTTTCCTGATCCATGCTAGTTTGTGAATTCATCATACTTTCATTTGTTTGCTTTTCAGTATTGAGATCATCCTGTAGTCTTTCATTTTCTGTCCTTAGATTGACAACTTCTTGTGTTGCATTGTTGAGTTGACTTACCAAATCAGCTTGCTAAAGTGATAAGTGTTGGATTTCTTTTTCTTTTTCTTCTAATCTTGTACTCAGCAGTATTTTATCTTCTTGTGCTATATTTCTGTCATTTTCTTCTTTTCTCTTTAATTCCATGTTTTCACACATTCTGATTGAGTGAACTTCCTATTCTCTTTTCAATTTTCTGATTTCTTCATGTAGATTGAAATTCTTTGCAAGCAAGTCTTCAATGGCTTCATCAACTTCTTCTGAGCTTCTGTCCTTGCAAAATTCTTCAATTCTTTCTTCTATATAGTTCTTGTCATTCATCTGCACTGCTAATTCTTTTCTTCTCTTTAGGGAAATAGAGAGTTGCCCCTTAAGTTTTATGATCTAATCCATGGCCACTTTAAGATCTATATTTTCATTCTCAATGGCTTTCTCCAATATGTATGTTTCTATATTCTCTGATCTTTTCTTAAGCTCTTAAACTTCTGATAAGAGAACCACTACTCTGATACCAATTTTTGGAATTATATGATGTGCCCAATGACTGAGAGGGGGGGGGGGGTAAATCAGGAACCAATAAAACTTAATCCTTTTAATCCACAATTAGATTAACCATGCATATAACTTTAAAGTAAAGAATCATACAAAACACATAACACAATATTTGGTTACCCAGAAACCTTCCAAAAGAAAGTAAAACTGGGGTAGGGATGATACCCACAAGATTTAGTACTACAGTATAAATTTATCCTGTTAGAGCTTACAATGACCACTTCTAATGGTCTACCCTATTAGGAGCATATAAATGACTGTTAGGTCCACCTTGTTAAAGGGTTTTGTACAATACAATAAGTAATGCAACTCGGTTAAGAGATTTAAAGAAAGGGCTGTTAGGTCCACCTTTTTAAAGGATTTTGTTGATCCACCTATGAGAATGAACCAGTTGATGATCTTCTCTATGCAAATGTGATTGATGAATAAGATCCTTTGAATATAACTGATCACCTGAATGTGATAGATAAGACTCTGTTTTCCTGAACACTTCTGCACTTAACTCAAACTATCATTCACATGTCTTATGCATACATAATCATATTCATATCTTGTGCATATTCTTCTCATTTTTGGATAAAACAAACTATCTTACATATATATCTTTGTCTAAGAAATAACTCTGTTAGTCAGCTTTCAATAAACAAAATTATATTTAGCAATATGTGCAAAGTCGGCTTCAAACTGTCACTCAAGTCCAAAAGACTACTCGGGTGATAAACTGTCACTCAGGTGATACTGAACACTTGGGTGATGCTGAACACTCGGGAAACACTGAACACTTGAGTGACACTGTATACTCAGGAAACAATGAATGACTAAGTGTTTTGACACTAATTGACAATATGTCTTTCCATAAGGTCTACACCATGATCTCCTTTGCATGTATCAAGATCTCTCAAAATAGGCTAAGCAATGGCGCTCCAGAGGCTTTGATACCATGTAAGAATTTTCCCTAGTAATGAACCCAGATCTAGAGGCTAATGAATAATAAAAAGACAAAAGAGGTAATATGGACATGAATAAACTATATTCTCATCAATGTTGCAATAACTGAATTAACTAAATTCATTTAGTATAATATATATGTCCATGCTTCTATAGGTAAGACAATAAGACACCATGATAAGGAGATAACTTATCACCCACATAAGGTGGAATCACATGTTCAACAAAGGTAGATCATTCTCCATTGTGCAATGAAATATGTGCAACATGTGGAAGATGATAAAGTGATAAGTGCAGTAAAGTTGTAGAAAACTCATAAAATGGAATGTGATAACTACTATCACTGCCTAAAGTGGATTTCTCCTACACCATGTGTAAATAAACATGCAAACTCCTAGGTGTCTCAAATGAAAACTACTATGTATGCATTATCCTAAGTAAAATTAAGCAAAGTGTAATTAGGTGAATAAATAATTACACCAACAACTTTTCTCCCACTTTAATTTTTTTCTCCATTTTGAGTAGATTTTTATTTTGCACTTGTAATGTCATAAATTTGCACCCTGGTGTAATTTACAATTACATAATGTCCCTACCATAGAAAAAAAGTGAAATTTAATATCACCCTTTGCTCTTCCTTATCACCACCCACTCTGATTCTTGGCCATAAAGCTTGGTCGACCTAGGACTCATGTGCATTGTGGAGATGCCCACATGACACACACTTGTCTTGCAAATCTACAAACGTGTACTGAGCCATTGAAACATTACAAATTCCACCCTTGTAGTGTAACACTTCATACCACCACCCATAGATATCAAGATGTGACGTTTTGCCAATATATCTCTATTTATTAACTTCATTTGCCTCTCTACACACTTCTTCAATCTCTTTTTTTTAAGTATAGGTGAATAATTTTCAATAAAGGTAAAATGAAAGCTATTATGGGTCTTCATGTTCCTTGGAAAGTATTCAAGGGGGACTAAGGGATAAATAAAATATTATTTATGACCTATGTCAATTGGTAAAATTATTTCTTGGTGTTAGACAAATAGGTAAAAGAACAAAGCTACATCACACTTTTATTAAGAAAATGACAACCACTAATCTAATATATTAACTTGAATCATAAAAAATAGCATATATGTATTGAATTTTAAAATGATATAAACCTAACAAATGTGCATTTTTTAGTTTATTATATATTTGTACTTTTTGAGAAAAATGAATACTAATTCTTAATGAAATCGACACTATAATTTAGTTCTAAAAAATACTAAAAAATGGAGTTGCATAAAAGGTTGCTCTTTATATAGTAATTTTTTTCTTTCAATATGTTTCTGCGTACTTAGAATTTTAAATTTTAGTGCATTAATTTTACTTTCCTAAAGATAAGACTACTTTTTAAAGAAATATTAGAATATGTATGTATTAAATAAATATTTTTCATGTAATGCCACATTGTAACTTAACAATATATCTAAAATTGAAACAAAACATTACCATCTTGACATGGAATCTTTTATCTTGTGCATCATATTTTTAAAATTATTTTAAATTTATTTAAGTATTTTTAACCTCATATTTTGAGGTCGATAATGTACTTTTAGTAATAAATTATTCAAGATAAATAAATACATAATAATTAAAATATTAAATATTAAATAATAATTAAAAGTATAAATTTCTACAAAAGGGTATTTTTAAATTTTTTTTAAAAAATTATTTACATGAGTAAGAGTTGTTGAAACTTCCAACTATTTGAATAATTTCATTTTTCTGTAAATTGGTCTCAAAGTGGTGTTATATGTGAGTTTAGTGAACAATTTTGATTGGAAACATTGTAGACATATCTAACTTATCTTAAATGAATCTAGGTAGCTCATATGTTTGACCAAAATTAAATTTTAATTATAAATACTAAAGTTCATGTATTTTGATAAGTTGGTCTAAAGTGTGACACTAATTTATACCCATGTTAGTGGTGATTACAAGTCATAATGGAGAAATCTATCGTGTAAGCATCCAACTTGGGAAGTGAAAGTGTGTTGTGTATATAGGGTAGTAGTGGTTACAAAGTGTAATGGAGGAATCTCTTTCTTATGTGCTCACTTTGGGGAGTTGAGGAGTCTTACAATGGATGTGCTTGAACGTCAACACTTGTCATTTGCATGATATCCATGTCCAAAGTGTTCATGTTGTTGCATGTTCTTTTATTGGTTGTGTCGCCTTTACAAGTGGTCATATTTTTCATATTCTATATAGATGCTACCAAGAGGAGTGTGGATTTTCCAAGTACTTTTACCTTTGGTTTTGGATTACCATAGTGACATCCCTCCCACAATGTTTTCTTATAAATCTGAAGTTTGGAATAAGTGTTACATCATTTGGAGTTGAAAAGAAGAATCCTTCATTCTATAGTTTTAGAAGAGAAACTTGTGGTTCCATCTTGTAGCTTTCATAAAGCCAATATCACTAATATTTTATAATTTCTAATTATTGTATTTCTATTTTATCTTCAAATAATAGAAAAATAGTTATTTATATTCTTGTAATTTGTGTGTATTTCTGTATTGTTGTGTTATGAATATGTATAATGGGAGTGCCCTTTATTACATCATCACACCAATAAAACATGATTAGTAAGCTACTATCTATCAAACTTTTTTTGAGGCATTTTAAGGTAGTGTATTCACCTAAAAGTGGTCAAGAGAAATCAAATCACTAAATTTCAATATATCAATCAAATTAAATCAAAGGAAACAAAACTCTAATTATGTAATTAAATTCAATCAATTCAATTGCATGATTAATCAATAKTCCTTAATCAATTAATATCCTAGCCAATTAATCAAATAAAGATAAACTAATCCAMGGGGCTAGAGAAATTAGTTTCTTTTATTTAATTAAATGCTAATTAATATTCSCKCCAACACACATTACACATATCAATCAAGGAATCAAAAGGRGATAACCWCCTTGGCATCAATCAACCAATAGGAGTAAAGTGCAAGGATCAATCACATGGCCTTTGCAAACTTATCCATCTATTTCAAATGGGTGAATCTTGACCATTAAATTTTAATTCACTCATTTTCCCTCCATGAGAAATCTATAAACAACCTCAATTCAAGTCATTTGGTATCCAAATAATTTGCATAAAGAGGTTATGTCAAATTGAGTTTTAGTTGCATTAAGATAATTGCATCATTTTCATAGCTTAATTTCATAATCTAAATCACTTTCATCCTTAGAATTGAATAATCTAGATCATAATTACAACATTTAGATCATTTTCATAGCATAATTCATCTAGTTTTGCATCAATTAGGACCAATTTCATCATTCATCATATCAATTCCATCAAATTTGCATAATTAGGTGCGTGAATCATTGGATATTTCATTTCATGATTATCAATTTAAGTAGATTAATTTGCATTCTAAGAGCAATTAGACAATCTAATGAATCTTCATGACTAGGAAGCAATAGGACGGTTTCTAATGAGTTTGCTTTGTGTATTTGAATTGAATTTTGAATACTAACTCATTGATCTAATGTCTTATTTATTATTGTGTATTCTATATAGGTGCACAATTTTACACAACACATTTGGCACTCGTCGTAGGGCCCTAGCCCCAAGATTTCATCATTATTTCTTAAAAAATCTATGTTTGCAAGTCACTGTCTAAGCAGAAGATCGTATTTTGGATCTTGGATTGTATATGGTCTTGTCTTGGATCAAATCTTGAAACCTTGAATTTTTTTTGGTAAAAATCACATTTCGATAGATCCTGGATTGTATTTAGGATCCTTAGTCATATTTAGTTGATCTTGAGTATGTATGCACCCTAAAATGGGGGCCCATAGTCCAGGCAACCATTTTAGGGTGCATACATTTGCCCTTTTTTGACTACACGTGTTCCGCCTTTACTATGGGCACCCATTTTAGGGTGCATACAGAGACGTATTTGGTCCTGAATCATATTTGAGTTAGTATAAAATTGTATCTGAGAAACTAGGTCATATTTGAGACAAAGAGTAGAGTTTTCAATATTTTTGAGTTTGATTTAGTGACTAACTCTAACAATTTGATGTTTCTCTATTATGTCGTTAATATTTTATTAACAACTTAACAATTTATTGCACGACATATGTCAAAGATTTAAACATTACACTCCTACCAAGTGGTTTTGTAGGTTGCCTTGGAGATTCAACTAAACATTGTGCTTATATTAATTTCATTTCATTAGGAGTCTAGTATAACTTGGATAGTACATGATTGACTTATCAAAGTGATAGGGGAGCTTTCTCTCACCTTTTGGAGGTGATCAAAAACCTAGACTCATTTTGACTTTGTCATAGTGCAAAATTCCATAGGGCTATCTGATTTTGTTAGACGTGATGAAATCAAATGGCGGAATGAATGTGTTTCTTACGTATTTGGGAAATTAATTATGGTAGGAGAGAATGGCGGAATGAATGTGTTTCTTGCGTATTTGGGAAATTAATTATGGTAGGAGAGTATGATCTTACCTTTTTAAGGTGATAAAAAATATAGACTCATAATTAACCTCTACTTTGCATTTTTCATTTTGCCTAGAGATCTTTTTACAGTGGGAAAATGTAATCATGCTACAAGAATGACTCAAGTGGAAATAGGTCAAAGGAAGACTGCCCAATCCATTATAAATAAATGCAACCTTTAGCAAAAAATATGGTAGATGAATGTGGTTAAGTGTAATCTTCTAGGAGAGACCTTAATGGTTCAAATGGGGACCCTTACTAACTCCATAAGATACAAGCCTCCCTTTTATCTTTGGTGCTTTATGCACTCGTCATTAGGGCATCCCTAGTAATGAGGTAAAGGGTTCTTGGATTTCATCACCTTGAACTCGGGAAAGCCCTAAAAGGGATCCTCTACTCACAAACTCCTCGAAGGTTCAATTATGTGTAATAAGTTCACATTATCTCTGCCCGGGATTGCCTCTTAGATTGAAAGGGACATACACACTAGATTCAGGTGTACTTAGTATGGGCCTATGAAAATTACATTGAAGTCATTCCAAGGTTAGATATGTCTTTTATTGTGCTTGTTATGTGCCCATACTCATGAAAATACCTTGAACATACACTTAATGTTTAGGGAATAGAGACAAAGACAAGTTCTTTTCTATTTTTTATGCATGTTTTGATCACTTAAACTGGAAGGATTCATCCAAAAACAACACCTAAAACATTAAAATGATCTTTGAAAACAATGGCACAACTATGATAAATTATACAAACAGTAATTTTTAGTCTATCCTAACTCATTTCTGGTTTGTCTAAGCTCATTTTTGGTCATTCCTGAGTCATTTTTGGTCAATCATGAGTCTATCCTATGAAAGCTTGTCTCTAGTTCTTCTTGAGTAGTATCTGGTAACAAAACACATTTCTAGTCAATCCTGGGTCATTTTTGGTAGAAATCTCATATACAGTCAATGTTGAGTCATTTTTGGGGAATCACAAAATCTTGTATATGTTTGATCATCTTTGGGATAGAGGAAACTTTTTTACAATATCTGACAAAATTAATCATTGTTCTAGAAACTCTTTTTGGCCTACTTTCAATTTTTGTTGTCACATTTTTCGTAATCATACCTAGAGACCTTACTGTCATCATGATTGATCCACTTGTTCATTGTCTCAATAATGATCCTAGTGCATAGCTTGTCAAATAAATATTTCTATCATGTTTTAGAGGTCAACATAAGGTAAAATCTATCCTCTATCCAAACCTCTGAAACTAACATCATCTAGCAGCCCAATCCTTGCAAAATTAGACAAGTTCTTGCACAAACTCATCAGTATTAAAAAATTAACAATTAGTTATCATTATATAAAACCTTGGGTTATCAAATTTTCATGGTCCAAACTAGATATCATCATTTTCAACAACAATCAGATCCTAAAAACATCAAAAATTGTAAAAAAAATTAATATTTTTACCCCAACTTGGTGGAGGCATAACTTTTGACTCGGTGCTCAAAATTGTGAACCATTTTCACCGTTGGAAAGGTCTCCGAGAAATATAATTTAATCCTCTAAAATGGCATTCCTTTAGCAAACCAATTTTAGAGACCAATGACAGTCTCAACTTCCAAAAATGCTCCGAAGACCTCCGAAAATGCGAATTACTAGAACCTAGAGAAAACCAAAAAAAAATATGAAAAAATTAAAATTTTTATTTTCCCTCAGTGATCACATACATGTTCATGGTCTCCTTGGCAGAACAAATTCAATATCTCAAGATAAATTCATGACATAAAATCTAGAAAGGAGACAAGAAGAGAACCGACAACAACTACTGAGAGATGACTTCAAGAAGTAAATGACATCATAACCAATGCACAAGTTCAAGAGATGAAAAATCAAAGAGTCAAAATTCAATGAAAAATTGTTGAAGATCAAAAGAAAAATATTATGTTCAAAACTTATTCCATTAAAACAAGTGAACCCAAATATACTTTGGATAGAAGGTTTACCCTCTTGGGACAATCTTATGAATCATCTTTGAAATAACTTCTCGAGCACAATCTTATCACATTGGTTCAATTGACCTCATGTGGATTAAAATTTTTGAGTATCTATTGTTCATACCATCGACATAGAAGACATAAGACTTCATATTGTAGGGAATTGAAACATAAAATACAAGATCTTATTGCTGATGACATAATTGAAGTGCAAAATCCTAATGATCTATCTAATGAGGAACAATATACTAATCTAGATCATGATCAAAATCATGAACCTATGTCTAGAAATGGCCCACATATAACCTCTAATTATTCCCCCATCCCTTAATTTCATAAAGCTTCACAACCAAACACAATACCTCCATCAAACAATGAACCTAATGATGACATTTTCCATTATGAACATGTTGACCCTCAAGTTCTTTCTCTAAAGGAAATCCAAGTTAATCTACATCTTGCTGCAACTCTTTTCCATGCTTCAAAGATCGTAGATCCAAAGATTTCATATGTTTCAATTCCTATCATACCTATTCAAAATTACCCCCCATCATTCCTCCAAGAATCTTCTATGCATATACAAATTCCTACCTTGTCCTTAGAAGTGAATCCATGTCAAGAAGGTAATCCAAAGTGTGAAGAAACAAGTCTTAGTAAAGATCAAGATCAAGATACTATCCAATCCTATCAAACATTTGACAAAGGTCCCATATACCTAGAGTCTCATGGTGATCCCCTCATACCCTTTCATTTCTTCCAAGATGATACCCTTCCATCTCAAGAAAAAAGTATCCCTCCAAGTCTTATATCTTATCCACATCCTAAGAAAGATCAAGATATCTCTTCCACCATTTCCAATGAACCTATTGAAAACCAAGATCCAAGTAATCTTTCTATACCATCTAATGATCCTCTTCATTTTCAAGATTAAAGTATCCAATCATCTCCTTTTCATGATCCTCCATGTCTACCTCAAGAACCTATTATCCCTCATAATCTCTTTCATGATAATAAATACAATGAAGCTTTAATTTCTCATATCAAATCTACTAATGACCCCACTAATGTAGAAATAAATCCTGAAGATGATGGTCATGGAAATGTAGATCATTCTAAATATGTTGATGTTCATTTCATACCTTATATTTTTTAATTTAAATACAAGCACATACCTTCACCATTCTCCAAATCCATTCTTGGTCCATATATCCCAGAGTTAAGTCTTCAAGCCTTCCATCAATATTGGGTCCTTATATCCCTCCATCAACCATGCCTACCATTCCTAGCTCACCACCCACTTACCCTATCATATATCAAGATAAAAAAGGAGCACATACTTGAGAAACTTCCAAGCACCTATCCATTTGAATGCTCCATATTGTTCCTATCCTCACATGATTCCCAAAACCTTTGGAAGCAACTTGGATGTCAAACAAAGAAATCATAAATCCAAGAATCCATATATTTATAAAGATCAACATGTATAATCTAATCGACATGTGAATACAAAACAAAAGGAGATATTAAAGAGACCACAAAGGTCCACCAAGAAAAAAAAATCAAGGAAAATGTGGGTTCCTAAATCCCTTATTTAAGAAATGCATTCTAAAGCATCAAAAAGGAAGGAAAATTAAAGACTATGTGCATTCCCACGTCAGTTTTGCAAGACTTGCACACACAAGAAAAATCAAAGTTGACATTCAAGCTTCCAAATGCCTCTGCTCCACCTCCTTTCAAACATTTTCACTTTACAAGTCTACTTTGGGTCCATATATCCCAAAATCCATTACCTTGAATACTTTTCCAAATTATTCATCCATTTTGAGTCCTTCTGTCCCAATATCCACATTGTTTACTACATCAAAACCTCAAGATGTTCAATCCATTTTTAATCCATCATTCCACCGCACTTCAAGGTGTGTTGATGTTGATCTTGCCAATGCTTCCACCTACCCCTATACAAGCCTTTAAATATCTCATTCCTCATCCAAAACGTACTTTGCATCCTCTCATCCCCCTTATCCAACCCTTAGCATAAATCATTAGCCACCATATACATTTTATCCTCCATATAATCCCCTTACCATCACCCTATCAACATCTTTAAGCATATTTTCAAGATCCATGATCCATTATAGAATATATTTCAAAGGCATACCATCCAAAGAGAAAGAGGCTTGAGTCCCTCCATTTCCATGACACATATATTACCTTCTAGAAAAAACCAAAAAAAAAATCAAAAAAAAAAAGAAAAAAAGTAAAGATAAATAAATTCATCCTATGGTGAAAACACTTCTTGTGGCGCCTTGGAAAAGTACCATGATGAAAACCTAGAAAATAAGTGTGATGTGCAATCCATCCTCTTGCACTCACACTTGGAGGAAAGTTCCATCCACACTACCATTTCCATTTTATCCTCCATTATCTGTCATTTCCTGCATCTTTTGTTTCCTACCATTTATCCCATTTGTGTCCATATTCCCTCTTTCACCTTTGATCTTGAAAAGTTTGAACATATCCATGAGCATCATGTATCCCAATATTCATTATCCTTTCCATTTATCTTATCCACTTTCTTCTTTCATAGTACCTTATCATGATCTTTCTTATCCTAAATCAATTCTCACTGTTCCTTAGTATCCTCTCAATAATCCCAAACTATACACTCATTGCCTCCATCACCCTTTATCATGATTGTGCTATACCATATGTATCCTATCCAAATTGACCCCTTGATCTTAATCAAAACTAAGAATATACAAGGAAAAAATGTTCTCAAATTAAGTCAATTTTTCACTTTGACATCTCCACTCCTTTGAACCACAAATGTCTTTCATTGCATCATGTCATTACCCTACAGGATATTCCAATACACCACCTATTAGTCTACATTGTGATCGGGAGATCTAACTCACAAGAGCTTCATTTATCTTCTCAAGGCCCTTCCTACTACCTTACTAGGGTACTTAGCTCTACCCTAGCCAGAGGACACTTCTATGGTTCCTCTACTTCAACTAGATCTCTCCAACAACTTCAAACTCTCCACAATCCTTCACAAGTCTACTGTGCATCCATAGGTCCAATCAAGGTAACTATGCTCACAAAATGTTCTTAGCAATAGAAATAGGTTTTCACACTATTTTTCCTTCACTTTTAATCAATCTTGACTCATTTTGATAGGTTCTTTCATAGATTTCCCATCAAGTTCATTCTTCCCTAGTTTCTAGGCCTTGTAGCCTTTTTAGCCCAATTAGGCCTCCTCAAATCACCAAAATTGGAATACCTCCCAATCCACATTAACAACACACAAAACTGAATATTCATTCTTTCTAAGGACCTTCTAGGCTTCAAGATTTCCTAGGCCTTAGGTCTCCAAAGTGTCTGTACATAGGACTTTCAACAAACCCCTATTTTTAAGGTTTTCTTGGGCATGTAGACCACTCTGTCATCTCTTGTCTCCCAATGTGTTCCAAAGAAATCCTCTACAATCATCCTTGCATACACATGACCATGACACATTCCCCTACACCTATCCACCTAGTATTGGCACAAACCAATCCATTAAATAAGGCTTCTTGCCTCTGCAACTGTGCAAACTCCTAACCAAATTACCTCTGTACTTGCCTAGGTAATGCTTGCATAAATAGCTCCCGTACATAAAATGAACCCTAAAGCCATATTTACACTATGTATAGAGTTATCTTCTTGATTCCAAGTGGTCATTGTGATTCAACAATGGGAACTCAAGAAGGAGCCATATTTACATGGTTAACATTGTTCAGGACAATGAACCAGAAAAAACTAAAGAATTTACAAAATGCCAAAGAAATGCACAAAACACTCAAATTGATTCCACAAATTTTAATTACATAACAAGAGCTACAACTTAAAATCATTATAGTAGACCATTCAATCCATTAGGGTTTGGATGATGGCTAAAACTAGTATCTGTATTACCAAAACAGTGCTTCCACCAAGTCACTCCATACAATCTAACAACCAACACTTAAATTAGGTTTTGGGTAACCTTATATAGTCCATAACCACGTGCTCAGACCCTAAGGTCATAATTTGGACCCATTTATCGCCAAATGCAACATTCTAGGAAATGTTGTCATGACAACTTTGCAAAGTTGCAAAGTTGTCATGAGCAACTTTTGCAATTTTTCCTTACAACTACTCTAACTTACTCAACTCGATCCAAAATCACTCTATTGGATCCCAAACCACTCAAAAACAAAAAAATCACATCTGTCCTTTCATTTTTGGGTTTTGGTCATTGTTTGACCATCTTTAACTTTCCTAGTCACCTAGTGCAAAACAGACTACCTAGGACCTTCTTGGACCAAACCAAAGACAAAACTTAAGAAATCATATCTACACATGCACCTTGGTACTTTATCTTAGTCCTTATTCATTGGTAGTTGGATAGAACCAGCTATAAGCCAAAATTGAAACTAGGATCAAACTAGGACCCTAAGGTGCTCCTGCACCACATTGTCATATCCATTTTCCTTATCTTGGGTAATCTTAATGAGATACTCCTAAGGGTCACATTACATGATTCATCCATCATTGCCTATCCATTTCTGATCTATTATTTTACTTATCCATCTGTAATGCCCTACACATTGCTAGACATTGGGAGAAAACAAATGTGATCTTGCTTGAGAATTAGTAATCAATTTTAAAATCTCTAAAAAAACTCATAAAATATCTAAAATACAAATAAATCATAAAATATCTTAAATACAAAAACATCATAAAATCTTTGAAATCCAAAAAAATCACAAAATCTATAAAATCCAAACAAAACATAAAATCTGTAAAAATCCAAAAATCCAAAAATCTTGTATTTATCAATGCATCACTTGGTTATCTCACCCGCATCTACGTGCATCCTTATCACCTATACATATCCATCATAGCTTTTGCATCCTTGTACATATTAGTTGGTTTTTCATCTTACCACCATGGCTTGGAGTAATTCTACGTCTTTTTCTTATGACAGTCATGTCTAGTTGGGAGCAGGTTCCTAGTCATCACATGGGGTTGGCATTTTTTCAGTAATGGTCATCTTTACAAATCAAGTCAGAGTCAGACATCTTGCGTCTCAACTATCAAGTGTTCTTCCACTAAACAACAATGTTTCTTCAACACCACCCAACATATAACAATGTTTCTTCAACACAAATCACCTTGCAAAAGTGTTTGTCAACACCACTGAATGGATGAATCCTTTCAA
>MU223517.1:389987-409360 GCA_018584345.1 Thuja plicata | reverse complement strand
AAGCTGTTACTAAAATTTATAAAAGAAACTTATATCCTTTTTTGGACCCCACGATAACTTTGTAATACTGAGCCACCGCCTAAGGACATTCATGGGACTTTCTCTGTTGCTTGATTATTTATTTCACCATGCCTTCAATTCTTTTGTATTGCAGCATTTTCTTTTGTTGTTATATTTCTCTTGGGCCACAGGGCAACACAATAACTATGCATATCCTGTCATAAATTAATAAGGTCTTTTAAGATTGATGTGAAAACCATGACTAGGAATAGTAGTAGATTACTGGACGAATCTCTAAAAGTAATAGATCTGTTATAGAAAATGTCAATGTTTGCATATGAATCAAAATCTTGGGAATACATACAAGAGGCTTAAAAGAGCAGTCTATATTCAATGTATTCATTCAATGGAATAGCCATGTCAAATCATTACCATTCAGCAGGACACACATTTAGAGTCAGTCACTGATTGTAGCCACATGGGAAGTGCCAATATATGGCCCAACACACATTAAGGCCTTGTTTGGTTGAGGGGTGGAATTGGATATTGATGTCTAAAATCAGGTTTTCGGTTCAAATCTGTCGTTTGGTGCATTAAAACAATAATCCAAATATAATTTCCATCTTCCAATTTTGAACTAAAATGAGGGTTTCTGACTTCCACCCAAATAGATAAAATACGATTTCAAAACCTGATTTTATATTTTTTTAACACCATTTTATAATTTAGTTGGGTCCATGGGTTTTACATGAATTATGCGATTAAGCTTGTCTGCATTTTGCAGCCTCTGGAGCGTCACATCCCATTCGACCGGATCTGTGACGCCTGTCATTGTGGCCGCTATTACTTTAATGGCAAGCGGAAGCCCATCACATTCCCTGCAAACACCCCTTGCCGTAACCTCCACTGTCACCGACGGCACCTGCCTGTTGTTGTATGCGAAGGCATGAGATGAAAACAGCTCCCAGTCCATAGGACCATCAAGACCACTCAATCTGATGGTATCATCAATCTTGACTCCCAACTTTACCAAAACCTTTCTGTCCCTTGCGCTCACTACCACTTTGCAGCTGCCGACCGTTTCAATCGGCACGCCCAACGCCTCCAGCAAACTGTCGCTGCTGTTTTCCCAGATATCGTCGAGGAACAGCAAAAACCTCTTTCTTTGCATCTTTTCATAGATCCACAGCTTCACATAATCGTCTTGCCCGCCTCTTTCATCAAACGGCTGATTGATTTGCGGAGCAATTTGCCTTCCAAGATCACGGGCAAGAGCAGGAAGAGAAGTGTTATGTGAGACCATGAGCCACAACACCAGATCCTTCACCTCTTCGCTATTGAACACTGTTTTCAAAAGCAGAGTTTTGCCAGCTCCTCCCATGGCAACCAAACGCAGAAGGTATAATGGTTAATCTCTCCTGTGCTTCAACTCTTCTGAAAGTTTTTGGGAGAAATTCTGTTGAATCAGATTTATTGCACTTATCACACAGCCATGTAGACCTTACCCTTCACAAACACATGTCCATTGCGCCGCAGGCTTGTTTCAAGGACCCTGCAAATCTCAGCAGTCCTCATTTGTTCTCCTTCACATGGATTTCTTTCCACTTTCAATGCTATCCTATCCATTCCCATAGCCATTACACTAGGATAAGATCCTGCCTCAAGCCCTAAATCGCATCCTAAGCAAGTGCATGGTGCTAGAAAAGTAGAGCTCTCTGCTCCACATTCTTAGTAAATATTAAATAATTTTTCTAAGGATCACTGGCTGCTACAGACGTAAACAAGCAATGTTTCTCTCAGTTTTGCTGATTGGGGATGCAAGCATCAGGGGATGGGTTTCAGTTTTGCAGATTGGGGATGCAAGCATCAAGGGATGGGTTTCGCGGACTGCAAATTATTTTTCAGATTTTGGGCATGATGGCGGGAGACTTAAAAATAAAAAATAAAAAATAAATATTAATATTTGAAAAAGTACTTATTAAAATTAGTAAAAGAAATTGCACACTTATCATTTATGAAGATTATAATCACAAGAAGCTGACATACAAAGCTAGACAATTTCATAATTAATTAATTCAAATATTTACATTCATTATCAAGTTTAAGATGCGGAATTATAATGACTAATCTAACTCATTGTCCAAAATAAATTTCTTGTGACTTATTACTAGAACTATTATATGACAAATCTTGGCACGCATGCTTTCAAATTTTATCGGGAGAGGGTTGATTTATTTTCCAATGAAAACAGTCAAATTTGATGAATGTTCATATAGAGGTTTGAAAAATATCAAATTTTCAATTATGGTCACTTCTTGTATATGTATGTATATGTGTATATATATTAAAATATTAAAATATTTATGTGTGTATATATGAATGCGCCTTCAAAATACTTTCAAAAGTGAGTGAAAATGAAACCATTGGTTGACTATTCATAATACCCACCAAACATCTCCAAAAGAATCCATGTTGCAAGATATATCAGGCAATGTAATATGGACTAGAATGCGTCCTTTTGAAACATGAATTGCAAATAGCCAAATTACTTGTCCATTTGTTAGAGCACTGGCCTCACTATCTATATTATTAAAAATTAGAAACATAAACCACAAAAACAACAACAAATAGAAATATTTAAAGATTGTATATAAAAAATGAATTATATATATATGAAAATTATAATAATTATACTAATAATTCATAATAATATAATTTTGATTACAATTTATAATAAAAATAAAACAAACATAAAATGACAAGTCCTTATCACCACCAACAATTCTCAAACAGCTTCAGGGAAAATAAATAAAAAATAAAGCTTATGAGACATGCAATAGATTGAAACGTGTACACTCCTTAGGTTGTGTCCTTATTAGTGGTTTTAAAATCTATTTTTAAAGAGGAGGATGAAGTGAAAAAAAAATTGTTACGGATTAATTGAAAGATAATAATTTTTATTTTTAAGATTGGAAATTTGACTAAGTAGAAAAAATGTGAACTAAAAATTGTCTCATGCATTTAGATTTTTTTTCTAAGATCTTAAATATAATTGAAAATTACAGCTCCTATTTTTATTTTTTAATAAAATTAATTGAAATATTTTTTCAAGACCTTATATTTAATTGAAAATAATAACCCCATATAAGACTGGAAATTAACTTAAGACTATAAATTTGAGTGAGTTAAAAAGAACTTAAAAATTGTTTACCAATTTAATTATTTTTTTCTTTTGGAAATCCACTCTACCATACCCCACTACACCGCCAAGTAATTTTTTTTTTCCTTTGAAAATCCTTTCATGTGACCCTAACCTTAGACATCAAGACTTAGATCCTTGATCTCGAGCATTCAAAATAGGATGTTACCGACAATCTTTTCAGATCTTTTCAGTAGATAACCTTCAGATAATTCAATGTTTCTGGTATGGTGAACTGCACTTAAATAAGATTTTTCATGTGAGAAAGTTCAAAGGATTGAAGGTCTGGATAATGATCTCCATTAACTACAATCTTTATCATATTTTCTTGGCTGCTAATTACTAGATCTTGAAGGAAGCTCAAGGCTAACTGAACAATACCAGACTTTCAAACATCACTAAAATGCAACGCAGGAATATCCGCTGTAAGGGAACCTAAAAAAGGCCCGCCTTCCATCATCATTTGTTTGGCATCAATGACTTTCATTTCCAAAATGTTACAATTCCTAACAGATCTGGAAACCCTTTTGAAATAGTTCCATAAATCTCAGGCTCCTTCAATTGCAAGGAGACTGAAACGCAGAATAGAACTGTCTCAAACTTCCACGCGTAAAAGTAGTCAGGACTCTACCATAACACATATGCATTTCATTATGTGGATAAATGAAGGCAATAATGCTTAATGGACACCGCAACATATTTTGAAGACTTGTATTCTTTACCGCCAACTTTTTATTTGCGATCTGTTACATACGTTTGTTTCAAGTAAATCAATTATTTCTACCGTTTGACAGCTGTTTGTTTTGTAATGACATTTGTTGGCAGCTGTATATGGGTTTGCTTATGCATTGTAAATACATAACATTCTCCTTTTTGGGTTGCACCCTGTTATGTTGTTCTTTATTCAGGTTGTTCTGTACACGACACTCCTGGAGACAACTGTGGTAATCTGGAAGCTGCCAGCATCAGTTTCTTCCTTTGTAAATTGTTATTCTGGTGAGACTGCTGAGTGGATTTCTTCATTTCTGTTTGAACTTAAATATATTTTTATGTAGAGTTGGTGTGAAGCATCTTATTCTATTATTCTCAGCATACTCTTCTGGACTATTATGTATGATTTGTGAATGTTAATGCCATTCTGAGCAGCAGTAGTATAAGTTGGAAAAATAAATTGAGAGCATTTCAATGCCTATATTGATGTTTTTTGATGAATAAAAAGTTTTGATTGCTGTATCAATGTGGTGTTCGATTTTGAATGGTGCATGTTTTAAAAACCCTTTGTTTTCTTAATGAAATGTTTACATTAGAAAGCTAGCATTATTGCAACTGGTTTCTTGTCCAAGCCAACAATAAATGAGCATTAATTCTTTATGGAGAAGAACAAAATGCCTGCACATCTCTTTGCCATAATCTCTCCAGCATGCATTGCTGATTCTTAACAACTGCAGAATTTGAAGTGGAATCATGAAGGGATGCTTGACTGTAAGGTGCAGTTTCCCTCCATTGAGCTTGGAGTTTATTCCGTCGAACTTGGAATGCATGTATGCTGTCCTTTAAAATACTTTTGACAGGAAATTTGCGGGGTTTTATGCGAACCTCCCTGAATTTCAAGTCATTCACGTACTCTATGTACTCAAGGTGAAGCCATGGTAGAAGGGATGATTTCTCTTCACTATCATCGCATTCCTCTAAAAGGAACGTGATTTCAGAATTTAGGGATTTGTCGGAAATGGAATGGAAACTGTCTTTGGTTTGGTCGAGGATGTATTCCAATCCTTTTGATTCCTGCATTCACAGTATTGGCTCAGATTTTGCTGTAGTTTGAAGTAAATATTTAGAATAGCATTTGATAAAAAGTAGAAATCTGGAGGAGGAACAAGCATACCAAAGTTTAAGACCTTGAGGATGCCAAAAGCAACAAGGATGGTTGAGTTCATCCACCATTTCTCTTCCCAAGTCCTGCAGGTGCTGGTGTATTTTCAGTACAGGCATTGTATTTTCAATGGTTTCAGTAACATGAGAAGCAGCTCCGCCAAAGACCAGGCCGATTCTGCGTATCTTTTCGAAAATATGTGCAATGTGAGCTGAAGCAGAGTGGATGGCGGTTTCAATTGTAAAAGGAAAAGAAACTCCGAATCAAGAAATGCCCTTATTCCTAACTCCTCCGGCAAATATTTTTAGCTGGGTAGCCAGAGATTCTTTGAGATCAGGGCTTCTGTAGTTAATGAACACATCAAACATTCTGGGAGATTCTTCTGCAGTTCTCCTTATGCCATCAAAAAAGCCTGGTGAGATGAGGAAGAAGATGCCATAATTGTTTGCTTTCCCTACAACAAGAGAGTTACATGGAAGAGAGAGATAAAGTAACCATCTAGATTCAACTGGGTAATTTTTTAGTCAAACTCATTGACCCATGTTTCATGAGTAGTGGTTCACAAGAATCCATCTTTCATGATTTAAACAAAGAGTTATCTTTCATGATTTAAACAAAGAGTTACGTGGAAAGTATTCAACTAGATTGAACTGTGTTTTTTTAGTCAAACTTATTGACCCATGTTTCATGAGTAGTGGTTCTCAATAACCTATCTCTCATGATTTAAACAAAGAGTTACGTGGAAGAGGAGCAGAGAGATATGTGGAAGAGGAGCAGAGATGAAGTAACCATCTAGGTTCAACTAGATCCAACTGTGTAGTTTTTGAATCAAACATTGACCCATGTTTCATGAGTAGTGGTTCACAAGAACCCATCTCTCATGATTTAAACAAAGAGTTACGTGGAAGAGGAGCAAAGATATGTGGAGGAGCAGAGAGATGAAGTAACCATCTAGATTCAACTGTGTAGTTTTTGAGTCAAACATTGACCCATGTTTCATGAGTAGTGGTTCACAAGAACCCATCTCTCATGATTTAAACAATTTGACTTGCTGTGAAAAATATCTCCTACTTATCCAGATAGGATTTTAAATGTTAGAGATTGCCATATAAAAATTAATACAAATATACAAATTTCAACAGTACACTACTATTGTGATATAACTTCAATCTATCTCTCAATCTTTCCTGCATTTTTTTCTCTCTCATAAATAAAAACATTAAACTATAAGGTTTTCTACAAATAGTTAGAAAAACATAATAAATTTCCCCAAAATTAAAACCAGAATTAAATGAAATCATTAAACTACAAAGCTACCTTGAAAATTAAAACAAAACTTTTCCAGTCAACACAGAGGGAAGGCAGGAATTAGTTGTTGCTGTACTCATTTCTCTTGTAGCCTATCAATAATTCTGGATAATATGTCTAGGGTTTTAAATTCTTGCCCTTTCCTTACTGTCACCCTGCATCCCTTCTTCATTATTCCATGCTCCACGAAAACTTTTTCAAATTGCCAATAATCATCGTAATCATATATTTCTTCTTGGTCAGTACTTACCAAGGTAATTACCCATTCTCCATGGCACACCTCAAATGACAGCAAACTGTTTTCAGATACACCAGAGAGGGATTCATTTATCTTGTCTACTGGAGTAGAGTTATCAACCACAACCACACAGCATATGATGATTGCACTCAGGGATCCCTCAGGGTGACGGTCAGTGATTTGTACACGATCAAGTTCAATAACTGCATCGGTGTCAATATCACCAGAAAAAAACTGTGGATTTAAAATTGATTCCGCTCCATCCACTGCTTTTCCAATCACATGCATAAAGTTTGACGGCACAATCTGAAATGAAATGAAGAAACTCTGTTCATCCACATAAATTCCTTTTTAACTTATAAAAATCTAGACAACTTGTGATAAAAAAGGTTAAATCGATCTGAAGGCCAATAGTTAATGGAAGCCTCAGTAAAAGTCTCGTAAAAATGAGTAACATTATTTTGTGTCAAGGGAGTCTTTGAAATAAATACCTTCAACCTGAGAATGCAATTCAGCATAGCTGCACTGCTGCAATATAAAAGTTGCATTCCTTCCAATGCATGCAACTCTCCAATTCCTGCTATGTTCTCCAGCTTCTCACAATTGTTAATTGTAATCCTCTCCAAGCAGCTTAGGTCAGCAACACTTGGCAAATCCTCAAGCTCAGGACAGTGGCTAATATTCATCTCTGTAAGCTTTGTCAGATCACCAATTGCTGCAACAGTTTGTAATTCTCTGCACTGCTGCACGGTGAGTTTCATGAGTGTAGTTGGCAGTGTTATGTTCTTCAGCTGGTGACAACTTGTAATAACCAGCTTTGCAAGCTCAGTAAGAGTTGATACTCCTGCAATCATTTTCAAGTCTCTGCAACCTTGTAGAGTGAGTTTAATGAGACTTGTTGGCAGTGTTATGGTGTACATCTTCCCACATTCAACAAAGGAAACTCTCTTCAGACATTTCAAGCCAGAAAGGTACAGCTCAAGTTCAAGCTTCCAACAGTGAGAAATATTCAACTCTACAAGCTTTGCAAGATTAGCTATTCCTGATATAATACATTTCAGGTTTGCAATTGTCAATTTTTCTAGCAAGCTCAGATGTGCAACACTCAACTGCTGAAGCTCCCAACATTCACTGATATTTAATTCTACCAAATTGGTAAGAGCAGATATTCCTGGCACACTTTGAAACTGATGAAAACCATTCAACTCAAGATAATTCAGTGATGTTGGTAAAGTTATGTTCTGCAGCTTCCCACATCTGAAAATGTGAATGTCCTCAAAGCAAGTTAGACTAGCAAAACATCTCAGTTCTTCAAGCTTAGGACAATCCAATACGGATAAACTAACACCATCAAAATTACCAGATACTTCTTTCAAATTTTCACAATCTCTCAGTTCAAGGTAACTAAGCTTCCCACAGCCATCAATTGTAATTCTAGCCAGGCACCTCAAACGTCTCAAACAAAGTGAACGGAGCTTCTCACATCCATGAATTACAATATTCTGTAAGCAACTTGGACCATAGAGAAATGGTAACTCCTCAAGTTCAGGACAGTCACGAATGTTTATGAATTGAACATTTTCCAAATCATACGTTCCTGATACTGCTTTCAAACTTTGACAACCATTCAGCTCAAAACATTTAAGCTTCACAGATTTATCAACTTCTATCCTCTTTAGACAGTTCAGAGCCACCAGACGCAACTCAATCTGAAGCTTCCAACACTGAGAAATTTTCAGTTCTACTAGTTTTGTAAGATCAAATATCCCTGACACACTTTTCAAACCTGTACAATAGTTTATCGTTAGCCTTTGCAGGCAGCTCAGACTGTCAAGACTAAGCTCCTCAAGTTCACTGCATCCGCCAGTGACCAATTCTACCAGATCAAAGTTACCTAATACACTTTTTAAACATAGAAAGCCATTCAAGTTGAGTTGATTGAGCTTCCTGCATCCTTTAATTGTAATCCTCTGCAGGCAACTTGCACGACAAAATATGGGTAACTCCTCAAGCTCCGGACAGTCCTGAACAGTTACTGATCGAAGCTTTTGCAAATCACACATTCCTGATACTGTTTTCAAACTTCTACAGCCATTCAACTCAAAACAATCCAGCACAATAGACTCATCAAGTGTTATACTCTTCAGACAGTTCAGACCCACTAGACACAACTCAAGCTGAAGCTTCCAACAAAGAGAAATGTTCAGTTCTACAAGCTTTGTAAGATCAGAAATCCCTGACACACTTTTCAAATCTCTACAATGCACAATTTTTATTGTTTCTAAGCAGCACAGAAGTCCAAGACTTACATCCTCAAGCTCAGGGCATTTACGAATATTCAATTCTACCAGATTAAAGTTAACTGATAGGCTATTCAAATTTTGACAGTCACTGAACTCAAGGTAATTGTGCTTCCTACATTTATCAATTGTAAGCTTTTGCAGGCAATTTGCACCAAGAAAAACAGGCGGTAACCCCTCAAGCTCTGGACAGTCACAAATTTCTACCAATTGAAGCTTTTTCAAATTATACATTCCTGATACTGTTTTCAAACTTTTACAACATTTCAACTTCAAACATTCCAACTTGACAGACTCATCAAGTGATATCCTTTTCAGATAGTTCACACCCACCAGACGCAAATCAAGCTGGAGCTTCCGGCAACAAGAAATTTTCAGTTCAACAAGCTTTGTAAGGTTAGATATCCCTGAGACACATTTCAAATTTTTACAATACACAATTGTTAGCCTTTCTAGACAGCCCAGATGGCCAAGGCTTAACTCTTCGATCTCGAGGCATTCACTAATGCTCAATTCTACCAGATCAAAGTCACCTGATAGAGTTTTCAAATTTTGACATTTTCTCAACTCAAGGTAACTGAGCTTCCAACATCCGTCAATCGTAATATTCTGTAGGCAATTTGCACCAGAAAAGACTGGTAACTCCTCAAGCTCTGGACAGTCACGAATGTTCACGAATTTAAGTTTTTGCAAAGCATACCTTCTTGATACTGTTTTCAAACTTTTACAACCATTCAACTCAAAACATTCCAGCCCGACAGACTCATCGAGTGTTATACTCTGCAGACAGCTCAGATTCACTAGGCACAACTCAAGATGAAGCTTCCAACAGAAAGAAATGTTCAGTTCTACAAGCTTTGTAAGATCAGCTATTCCTGACACGCTTCTCAAATTTCTACAACAGGCTATTTTTATTGTTTCTAGGCAGCACAGACGGCCAAGATTTACATCCTCTAGCTCAGGGCATTTACAAATGTTCAGTTTTACCAAGCCAAAGTTAACTGATAAACTTTTCAAATTTTTACAGTAACTCAGGTCAAGGCAATTGTGTTTCCTACATCCGTCAATTGTAATCCTCTGCAGGGATCTTGCACCAAGAAAATCCAGTGATAATTCCTCAAGCTCTGGACAGTCAAGAATGTTTACCAGTTGAAGCTTTTTCAGATTATACATTCCTGATACTCTTTTCAAATTTTTACAGCCATTCAACTCCAAACATTCTAGCTTGACAGACTCATCAAGTGTTATCTTTTTCAGACAGTTCAGATCTACTAGACACAACTCAAGCTGAAGCTTTGGACAAAGAAAAATTTTCAGTTCTGCAAGCTTTGTAAGATCCGATATCCCTGAGACAGTTTTCAAATTTTTACAATACCCAATTGTTATCCTTTCTACACGGCCCAGTCGGTCAAGACTCAACTCCTCGATCTTGAGGCATGCCCTTATGTTCAGATCTACAAGGTTTGTAAGATCATATGTTCCAGACAATCTTTTCAGATCCTTGCAATTGGTAACATAAAGACAATTCAATGTTTCTAGTCTGGTAAGCTTCAGTTCAATAAGATTTTTCATGCCAGAAAGATCGAAAGATTTAAGTTTCGGAAAATGATTTCCATTAATTACAATCTTTACTATATTTTCTTGGTCACAAATTACTAGATCTTGAAGGAAGCTCAAGGGGGTCTTAACAACAATACCAGACTTTCTGACATCATTTGAATCTAAAGCTTGAAGATCAGTTGAAAGGGATCCTAATGAAGGCCAGCCTTCTATGACCATTTGTTTATCATCCATTTGCCAATCAGTCAATATTCCGAAGAAATCTGGAAACCTCTCAAGAAAAGTGCCATGAATCTCCAGCGCTTTCAATTGCAAGGGAGCCTGAAAGTCAAAATTAAAATGTTTAAAAATCAAATGGTCAAAACACTAAGGACGCTACCATAACACAATGCATTTCATTATGTGAAAAAGGGAGACTTAATTTTTGATGTAGAAGAACAAAATACCTGTACATCCCTTTGCCACAAGCTTTCAAAATATCCATTGCTGATTTTTAAAATCTGTAAATTTTGAAGTGGAATCCATGATGGGATACTTGGTTGTGTACTGGAATTCAAGTCATTATCAAGCCCGTCATCCAGGTACTCTGGGTAGTCAAGTTGAAGCCATAGCAAGAAAGAAGAACTCTCTGCCCTATCATCTGGTTCCCCTAAAAAGAATGTGATTTTAGAGCTTAGGAACTTGTCAAAAATGGAATGGAAACACCTGCCTTTGGTTTGGGCGAGAATATCTTTGAATCCTTTTGATTCCTGCATCCACAAAAGTGACTTAGATTTTGTTGCGGTAAGAAGTAAAGATTTAGAATACTATTTAATAAAAAGCAGAATTCCGGAGGAGGAACAAGCATACCAAGGATTTAAGATCTCTAGGATGCCAAAAGCGACGAGGATAGCTTAGTTCATCTGCCATTTCTCTTCCCAAGTCTCGCAGGTGTTGGTGCATTCTCAGTACAGGCATTGTATTTTCTATTTCTTCAACAAGACTCTTCTCTTTTAGTGTTTTTAGTACATATTCAGCGCTCCATCCTGATGCCTTCCATATTCTCATGGCTATACACTTCGATTTATCATCAAAAAAGCATGCAATATCCATGAAAATCTGTTTCTCCTCACTGCCCAATGCATCAAAGCTGATCTTAAGCTTTTGTTTTATGTCTCGATGCAGCGGCCCAGTAATTTTTTTTACTTCAAACCTCCAATAATCCTTATCTCTGCCATGAACATGACTGCCCAGAACCTGAAGGGACAAAGGTAACCCTCCACACACGCCTAAGAAGTCTTCAACAAGATCCTTGTATCCACTAGCCGGATGGGGTTGTCGGAAAGCATGCCAACAAAATAGCTCCCTTGCATCATCTTTGTCCATCCCTTTTAAATGATACATGTTTTTAACTCCTGCGCTTATAAGAACTCCTACATCACGGGTTGTGATAATTATCAGACTATTAGCCGACTTTTTTAGCATGTCCATTATCAACAGAGCATCTAATTGTTCCAGGTGATCAACGTCATCTAGAACAAGGATGAAGCTCAGAAAACTGCTCCTTTCTATAGAATTCCAGATACAGCTTGTTCCTTCCTCTCTACTTTGAAAAGTGAGCTGATCTTCATGGAAGATATCTCTGAGGAGTTTCATTTGCAAAGAAGGGAAATTGCATTTGGTAGAGAACTCCCGCACATCAAACAGAAAACAGGTTTGACTGTATTGAGAACGCTTTCTGTTGAACAATTCTTTTGAAAGAGTTGTCTTACCGACTCCACCCATTCCAAAAATTCCCACGATTTGAGCCTTCCCCTGGTTATTTTTGTTCATCTTACACTGGCTATCAAAATCTTGTACAAGCTCATCAAGGCACCGTCTTCTAAAATATTCCACAAGCTTCTGAAGTCCCACTGGATATTTGGCAACATATAACATTTTTTTTCTTTCAATTACTTTTTGCAGAGCTGACACTATGTTTTTGCAGTCACCAACACTTCAACAGGGGAAATGGAAATTTATAAGAAACAGATTTTGCTAGATAAACTCAACAAAATTTTGGTATATGAAAACACAAAAATACAGAGTAGAATGGAAATTGATAAGAAAATTTTGCTGGCTAAGCTCAAATCGCTATGTTACTATGTGTTTACAGAGTAGAATGGAAATCGATATTGATAAGAATTCTTTTTTCTATCGAAAACTCAAACCAAATTTTGATATATGAAAACACAGAAAATATAGCAAATACAGAATATTGCTGGCTGAACTTAACCAGTTTTGATATATAAAAACACAGAGATACGTAGTCGAATGGAAATCGATCGGAAATAAAATTTTCGGCCTAAATTCAACCAGTTTTGATTTATGTAAAACACCAAAAATACAGAGTAGAATGGAAATTGATAAAGAAAAAACATTTGAGCCGGCTAAACTCAACAAAGCCAATTTTGATACTTGAAAACGCAAACATACAGAGTAGACTGGAAAATGATCAAAAGAAACTTTTCTGCCTAAATTCAACCAGTTTTGATATATGAAAACACAAAAAATACAGAGTAGAATGGAAATTGATAAGAAAGAAATTTGAGCTGGCCAAATTCAACAAAGCCAATTTTGATATATGTAAACACAAACATACAGAGTAGATTGGAAATTGATGAAATAAATTTGGTGACTAAAGTCAACCAATTTTAATTTATGAAAACACAAAAATACAGTAGAATTTGAAGGCAGATAACTTACTTGAAATTATTGATTTCATAGCCTGCAGTAAATGAAATAGATTGGAGAGCTTCCTTCCACTCCTTAAGCTTGTGCGGGTACCTGCCCGTCTGTTCATGTTTAGCGAACGCACCGGCATACACGCCCTTTTCTATGTAGCGAAAATCGGAAGGCTTCACACCATAGAAAACTGGAATAATCTTAGATCTACTCTGTAACATAAGAAGCAGCTCCGCCAAACACCAGGCCGATTCTGCATATCTTTTCAAAAAATAGCCACGTGAGCTGAAGCGGAGTGGATGGCTGTTTCAATTGTAGAAGGAAAAGAAACTCCAAGCTCCTTTTCTTCCGAATCAAGAAACGCCCTTATTCCCAATTCCTTCAGCATATTGTATAGCTGAGTAGCCAGAGTATCTTTGACATCAGGGCCTCTGTGGTTAATGAAGACATCGAACATTCTTGAAGATTCTTCTGCTGTTCTTCTTATGCCATAAGGCTCGATTTCAGAGAAAGCGTGATGAGATGAGGAAGAAGATGCCATAAATGCAGAAGGAAGAGCAGAGCGACGAAGAAATTAAAACAAGATTGGATTTTAAATGACTGACTCTCTCACAGAAGATTTATCATTTAAAAAGCGCGGAATTGAAAAAAATCCAAGGCACGTGTGTATTGATCGTGCATCATACCCCGGCACTTTCCTGCCTTCTCACTAGGTAGTCGAAATGAGTCCAATTACGCAGGTAATCTATCTAATTCCACCAATATCAAGATAAAAAGACTGAAAAAGGTATCCAAGTGACGTATTTCTAATGGTCAAGTTGCTTTTGGATTTTCACGTGCAGTGACTACGGTACAGAGTTTTTAAACCTGAATTATCAGGTTTTTAAGTAAATGAATGTTACCTACCACTGCATTATTCTTTCATTTACTTCCCACTTCTATCTCTAATGTCTCTTTCAATCCCACTATTTTACAAGTCCAATTGGAAGTTCATGTTGCTTTCTTACTCATGTGATCTATTCAGGTTTCTTCAACTAAGGGGAAACAAATTTAATTTCTATCTCTATTTATGGTTTCCATCAGTGACTTATTTTTGGGTTTTAATTATTGGGTCAGTTATAGTATGTGGTAGTGATGCTTCTCGGCTTAAACAAGGACACAAAGCGTCAAAGTTCTTACCAAAGTTTAATATAATTTGTTGGAAGCTCATGAGTAAGACATTGTAGCAATTGAAGTTTTAGTTGTGAACACAAATGCATTCAATATTAGCATATGTTAGAACATGACATTAATAACATATTATATTTCAATAAGATTAGATGTCAATAAAGCTTATACAACGATATGTTATATATGTAATTGTAATATTGACTTGACAAAATACTATAGCAGGAGCTAGTAAATCTAGAGTCGCATGTAGTACATGGTATTGGTGCCACAATGAGTTAGTTTGGATATGATATAGTGGATGTAAAATATGCATGTCAACCAACATAACTTGTAACTTGATGTATCAAGTAGTAGTTTTCATAATGATAGATACCCATGAATTTGTTTTTGTGTTTTTGAGAACCTGCAAATTTGGTATCATGGATGTTGTTAGTAAATAGTAAATGTGTTGAAGGAGATATTGAATGAAAATTTATGGATGAGAAAAGAATTTTCAAGTTTTTGTGTTTACCTTTTGGTGCGTTCCATTTTTCAATCTTCAATAATGGTGACATGTGTGATGTTGTTGGTAAATAGTAAATGTGTTGAAGGAGATATTGAATGAAAATTTATGGATGAGAAAAGAATTTTCAAGTTTTTGTGTTTACCTTTTGGTGCGTTCCATTTTTCAATCTTCAATAATGGTGACATGTGTGATGGCATTGCTATGGTTAGCTGTGAATCGACCTTTGATGGAGAAATCACGAAGGATAAAGATGAACCTTGCTTTTTCATCAGTGTAGTCTTTAAATGTAGCGCCTTTCAGGCTTGGTAGCAGTTGTTCGGCAATGGACTTGTCAATTGGGCACTGCACTATTTGTTTATTCTCAGTTGTGAGCACAGTCTTGAGGTGAAGTGAGTAGACATATGTGACTTGTTGACTGCATCTATTGCAGTGAGCTGTTTGGTCTTCTAGCATTCCATAGTTTTCAAATTTATAGTTGCACTTTGTGCAAAATGCATTAAATGGATTTGATAATGCATTTGCTACTTTGAGAACGCCGTCAACCTACAACATATGTTCCAATGTTAATGTTGTTTATCTCAAAATTAATTACTAATTAGAGTGCTAAATAATCTTGATTTGGTTACCTCAACTGTTGTTTGCAGTAATTCATTTAACATTTCCATTGTTCTACTATCTTTCAATGTGCAAATGAATGTAGCAATGCCAATGTGGAATGTGTTTTCCATGTCATTCCTTTGTACAATATTCTTGAATAGCATTGTAGGTGTTTCACCCTTTTGTAACTGGTCTACTATTGTTGTGTATTGTTCTTGAAATGTCGAATGAATTTGGAGCTTTTCATTGATAACAAAGGTAGTTTTTTGCGAGTCAAAACTAAATATAGAAGAACAATGTAGTGATAACATGTCAAGTACATGAGGAGTGAATGTTGTAGAACATTGTTATTTGTGCTTTGTATGCATCAGTGTTTCCATCTTTTATGTCTACTGTATATTAGGATCATGTTTGTCTCCCTGCAACCACTAGTGCGCCTATTATGCCAATAACATAGTTAGTTGTGCTCATGAGTAGTTGTCTGATTGTGGTCCTTGGTATGAATTTGTATTCCTGACAGAGTCGCAATATTGCTTGAATCTTTTAATATTAGGATGCAATCACAGTCTCCACGGTCGTAGTCTATTTTGGGCACAATTCGAAATCTTGATATTGAAATAGATGTTCCTAGGACTATTTTGTCTTTATACTCTTGTACAACATTCACTGTGACATTTAATGTTATTGTCATTTATGTTCTGGAATTTGTCAAGTCTGCATGCAACACTTCACGTGTTCTACTTGCCCTGTCCAATGTTGTTGTGTAGACAACAAGGACATCTCCTTCAAAAGTGTTTCTCGCTTTTCATGCATTTAAGTCCTCGATGGATATGGAGGTGGGACTGCCTTGTTTTGACCTGCACAAAATATGATAGTTTTGTTTTAATATTTAAAACATGGATAGTGTGTATTGAATTCAAAAATATATATGTTTCTTTTTTGATTGATCCATTCTCTATTGACTTATAGCATATAAGGATTAGTAATATTTAGAACAAGTCTAGTTAATTACCTTTTTGTTGTCTGGTCTTCGTTGATTTGTGTTCCTTTTCCCTCTTTTTTTGCTTCCTTCCATTGTTTTCCTGCACAACAATTATAGAGTACTGCAATATGCATTATAAACTTATACTTGTTATTTTGGATGGGAGAATTTACTATGTTTAAAATGTATTTGCAGGATTATAGATGTTGAGGTTATTATATTTGTCTTTCTTGGTATATGTGTTAGCCATGTAGAGTGAAGTATGTTTTCTCTGTGGGATGGAACTTTATGAATGTAGCAAGGTGGTCAGTCCAGTATGCCTCTGCTTTGTAAAAACAACATATATTTGTATTTGAATTGGTCTAGATGTGATCAATCGATGGGTTGTATACATTGAGTTCCTCATGTGTGATGCAATGCATGTTGTGGTCTTGCACATATTTTTCAAGCATCTCTTTCCTTCTATTTTTTGTTGATATGTCAATATTGAAATCACTTGAAATGTATAAAGTGCTCTTTGAATTCACATATGTTGTTATTTCTTTAATAATGGTACAATATTCTAGAATAGGAACATTAGGTTTTGCATAAACATTAGAAATGTTTAGCTCGTTGCTTTCAGTAGAAGTTGTTATTGTGATAGCTTCAATATTTGTTGTTTTGTTTTTGAGATGACAAGGTTTTTCTTCATCAAAGTCATTATACCATGTACGTTGTGAGATTTGAAGTTGTTGAAATGTTGGAATAGAACATGTGTTTCAGGGGGTGCATGTGTACCTCTTGCAAACACAAGATGTCAAATGTCATTATATCGTAGTCATTGATAATGTCATTTATGTGCGCCTTCAAGCTGCGCATGTTCAGTGTACACAAGAGCATGGACAATGTGTTATGAGAATAGGTATTGTCATTCTCAAATTGTCATTTTGCATTTGATTTGAGGTGACAAATTTCAAGTTGTATTTTTTCTTTAATTTTAAAATTTTGTGTCGTTAGAGGTTTTAGCAAAAATAATGAGTCCATTGATTTAGTTTACGAGAGTGTTGTTGTGTATGCTAATCCATGTTGTCTTATGCCCGTCAGTTCAAAAGCCATATCTTGCATTGTGAGTCCTTGGGAGCGATGAATAGTTCTTGCAGATGCTACCTATATTGGAAATTATTTTCTGATAATATTTTTTTTGTTCGTGAACACTTTTTGGATAGGCTGGCTAATGTGAAGTATGGGTACCCAGTCATTATCAATGTGGTCAGTATAGCATTGTACTAGTTTTTCCGTTGTTTCTATCCAATTGTTGTATTGCTAAATTTGATCCACACTATGTCAAAATCATTGTATTTTGTATATGCTTTAAATATTCCATCTGATCCATTCACTAGACCGTATTTTGTGTTGTAGTTTCCTGCATATATTTCTACAAGAATGTTTGGTTTTAGGTGTATTTTAAGTGGGAAGCAATTGTGTGGGTGTGAAGTAGTATTGGATTGTAATTGTTGTCTTGCTCATCAATTACATTCAGCACTGCCATTTCACCAGAAACTATTGATAGCAGTTTATTGTTGTGAGAATTAACATCATTTCTTATATAAAAGAGGTGGTGCAGAGCACCCTAGGGTTTAGCTCAAAACCCTAGCCCCAGCATTTTTGATAACAGTTTTGGCACAAGTCTTCTAACGAGCAAGTCATGTTTTGCTTAGTCACAAAGTCGCAGAGCCAGCAGAGAGCAGAAAAGTAATGCATCGCAAGTTCGCGAGTTCATTGGCAGTTAGTGAAAACCCGGCACGACAGCGCAACGAGCACTCAATCGCTCAGTCGCCAAAGACAAAAAGTTAAGTCATACTGTGCGAGTGAGCGACAGCTTGTGCATCGCAAGGTCGCAGGTGACTTGACGGTTAAGTGAAAAGCATAACGAGTGCGCGATGAGCATTGGATCGCTCAGTCGCAAGGCAAAGGTCAGCTCGGGGAAGCGCATAGCGGGTACCCGACGGGTGATCATCGCTCGGTCGCAGAAGAAAAGTCAGCTCATCTCCAGACAGTGCGATAGCGCGACTACTGTGCAGCGCAAGGTCGCGAAGGAAGTAGCAGCTCGGATGAACGTGCATCGAGTGTGCGACTAACGTGCATCACAGACTCGCTAAGTGAGTAGCAGCTCGGGAAAAAGAAATGCGGGTGTGCGACTTGAGCTCATCGCTCAGTCGAAGAGTAAAAGACAAATCGGGCAAAGACATTGTGGGAGTGCGACGAGTATGTCATCGCTCAGTCGCAGATCAAGACATAAAGAGTAAATATAGTTCGCGACTATGCGATGAACATAAAAGACAGTTAAGAGAGTCAGCAGGCTGACATGTCAATAGGAGAAAGCGTTGAAAAGGTCATAATCGCCAAATAGAAGGGAAGTGACACGAATGAAAAGTGTTGACCATATTGTCGACCATGCAAAGAAAGTGATGACAGGTTGCAGATGAAGATGAAGAACGAAGAACAGCTGGAAGGCTGAGATCGACAGGTAACCACCAGGGTTACAGAATCAAGGAGAAGCTAGAGATAAAACAGAGAAGAAGAATCTGTGAAAGGGTTCAAATAGTTCAGAGTTCAGTTCAGTTGAAGAGTTAGTTAGTTGTAGAGAGTAGAGTAGCAGAGAGTTGTAATCTTCTGTATAATCAATAAAGAGAAGTTTTGTCTGTATTTTGCGTGTTCTGTTGTTCTGAGTAGATTTCTGTAAAGTGTTGTTTTGTTTCCATTAGATAATATGGGTGCTTCTTGACTCTGATAATCTGTTCCATGGATTGTGACAGTCAAGAAGCATCCTCTATGTATATTATGCTTGTTTCTGTATTTTTGTTGGATGAGAAGCTAGTCAAGAGGTCAGACAAGTCCTAGGCGAGCCTATGGTCCGGCAAGAGAACTTGTAGGAAAGATAGATAAGTAAGAAGGTGCA
>MU223517.1:366343-385709 GCA_018584345.1 Thuja plicata | reverse complement strand
TGAAGGAGATACATGATCAAGTGAAAAAGAATCTGATTGAGTCAAATCAGAAATTGAAAGAAAAAGTAGATGAAGGAAGGAGAGAAGTCCAATTTCAGATTGGAGATCTGGTAATGGTACATATGAAAAAAGCCAGATTGCAGAAGGGGATACCTACTAAGTTACAAATGAGGAGAATAGGTCCCTGCAAAATATTGGGGAAATATGGGCAGAATGCCTATAAAATTGATTTACCTAACCATTTGGATATATCACCTGTTTTTAATGTGCAAGATTTGATTCCTTACAAAGGACCAGTGATACCTGAAAGCATTCAGAAGAAGGAGATAGGACACGACATTCAAGACATCCAGATGAGGCCTAAGTCCAAGTTGCAGGCAGAGAAAATTCTGGATTCCAGAATTCAGAAGACAACTAGGCGTCGGGTATACAGAGAATACCTAGTAAAGTGGTCAGGGTTACCAGAGGCAGAAGCTACCTGGTTGGACGAAGCAGAATGCAGAAGACAGGGAATTAGTTCGGCATTGCTGCCGACTAGTTCAAGCTGAATTTTTTTTTGCCGTCTCAGAGAGGGGGGAGTATGGTGCAGAGCACCCTAGGGTTTAGCTCAAAACCCTAGCCCCAACATTTTTGATAACAGTTTTGGCACAAGTCTTCTAATGAGAAAGTCATGTTTTGCTTAGTCGCAAAGTCGCAGAGCCAGCAGAGAGCAGAAAAGTAATGCATCGCAAGCTCGCGAGTTCATTGGCAGTTAGTGAAAACCCGACATGACAGCGCGACGAGCGCTCAATCGCTCAGTCGCCAAAGACAAACAGTTAAGTCATACTGTGCGAGTGAACGACACCTTGTGCATCGCAAGGTCGCAGGTGACTTGACGGTTAAGTGAAAAGCATGATGAGTGCGCGATGAGCATTGGATCACTCAGTCGCAAGGCAAAGGTCAGCTCAGGGAAGCGCATAGCGGGTACGCGACGGGTGATCATCGCTCGGTCGCAGAAGAAAAGTCAGCTCATCTCCAGACAGTGCGATAGCGCGACTACTGTGCAACGTAAGGTCGCGAAGGAAGTAGCAGCTCGGATGAACATGCATCGAGTGTGCAACTAACGTGCATCGCAGACTCGCTAAGTGAGTAGCAGCTCGGGAAAAAGCAATGCGGGTGTGCAACTTGAGCTCATCGCTCAGTCGAAGAGTAAAAGACAAATCGGGCAAAGACATTGCGGGAGTGCGACGAGTATGTCATCACTCAGTCACGGATCGAGACATAAAGAGTAAATATAGTTTGCGACTATGCGATATGAACAGAAAAGACAGTTAAGAGAGTCAGCAGGCTGACATGTCAATAGGAGAAAGCGTTGAAAAGGTCATAACCGCCAAATAGAAGGGAAGTGACACGAATGAAAAGTGTTGACCATAGTGTCGACCATGAAAAGAAAGTGATGACAGGTTGCAGACGAAGATGAAGAACGAAGAATAGCTGGAAGGCTGAGATCGACAGGTAACCACCAGGGTTACAGAATCAAGGAGAAGCCAGAGATAAAACAGAGAAGAAGAATCTGTGAAAGGGTTCAGATAGTTCAGAGTTCAGTTCAGTTGAAGAGTTAGTTAGTTGCAGAGAGTAGACTAGCAGAGAGTTGTAATCTTCTGTATAATCAATAAAGAGAAGTTTTGTCTGTATTTTGCGTGTTCTGTTGTTCTGAGTAGATTTCCGTAAAGTGCTGTTTTGTTTCCATTAGATAATATGGGTGCTTCTTGACTCTGATAATCTGTTCCATGGATTGTGACAGTCAAAAAGCATCCTCTATGTATATTATGCTTGTTTCTATATTTTTTTTGGATGAGAAGCTATTCAAGAGGTCAGACAAGTCCTAGGCGAGCCTATGGTCCGGCTAGATAACTTGTAGGAAAGATAGATAAGTAAGAAGGTGCAGGACTGTAGTGATTCAGTCATGAAGAGTGAGAGACAGTGAGGAGTAAAGATATTCGGTGGGTAGGGAACCTAGGAGAGAGGGAATAGAAAATTCCTTCTGGTTAGGGTCTGAGAGTAGCCCTAAGAGACTCAAGTGTGAGTCTAGAGAGAGTCCTGAATTGAATAGGATTCCAGGTGAGATTCCTAGAAGAGAGTAGGAATTTTAGAAAGTTAGGTGACCTCCCCATCAAGAGGAAAGGTAGTGTTGGGTCCAATGGTGGTGCTCATAAGCATTTCTGATTGAGGTATTGTATGTCTTCATTAGTTTGTAGGCCTATGCTTTTTTTGTTGAGAGCTGAAATAAAATTCTCATCATTTTGTCTCATTGTGTTCATTAGCGAATAACACTTCACATTGTCTTTCCAAAAATTATAGGGCATCAATTGAGACATAGTTTCTTTATTTTCAAATACAGCAGTATCAAGTACTTGTTGTGCTTGATATAAGTCACCACAAAAAATTATGTCTAGGTTTCCAAAGTATGCAATAGGAATTTGCATTAAATCACATAATCGTTTGTCAATGTAATGTAGGAATTTTGCACCGACTAATGATATTTTGTCTATGAGAAGTACACGCAACTGATCATAATGATTTAACATTGAATCTAGTATTTCGTTGTTAAGTGGAAGGAACTTTGAGGTGTTAAAAGGTATCTGAAATGCTGAATGTAATGTTATTCCACTTATATTGTAAGCAATTTTTCCTATGTAACCTGTTATTAGGCCCTTATGTTTGTTGGGATCATTGTCGATGGACTTGTTGTAGATGTGTAGGAGGACTTGGTAAATAGCCCTTGTTGTGAATGTCTTACCAGTACCAGCTCCGCTTATCAAGAACAAATGTAGTGGGTTCTTATTGTTTTTTTTTGTTTTTTTCATTACAACATCTTTAACAATTGCTTGTTGTTCTTTGTTCAACATAATGCCTTAATTTGTAGTACTCATTGTTGTCCATGATCTGTGGATGTTGGCTAATTTTGAATGTATTATAAGTTGTCTTACTTTGTTTATTGTTTTCTGTCTTGAATATCTTTTTGTATGTCATATTGTTCATTTTGTTTATATTTTTTGGACGTGAAGGAATGGTTATTTGTGTCTATCATGTTCAGTGTTTTCAATAACTTTGTCAATGTCACTCCATGCAAAATTTATGTTATGATTAAAATTTGCACGATTCATATTGAGTGTTTGTTCATGGTGAAAATATGCTTCTTCCCATGATGTGAAACAATTTTTTAGTGTGCTCTCATTTATTGTAAATGGTACATAGCGTAGCAGTTGCTCTTTACAATGATTTTCCAAGTCGATATGTTTGTTGAAATTGATAAAACGTATTATACTTGGTGTTGATTTCCGTGTGACTTTTTTGCCTTTTTCTGGTATATTCATAAACATATTCTGCAAGGCATATGCTTGTAATACTTGGAGGGCGTCTTAAATAATAGTCCACCAAAGATTTTGAAAGCACATTTTCTGACTCATCAGGTTCTTTGCTTATTTATTTTGCAGGTTTTACTATAAATGTACGATCATTTTGAGCTCTTGTATCTATGAACATGCATTTTCTTGAGCCATGATTCAGTTGAAGTGATAAAACAATGTGAGTTGCTTGTTGTGATGACATTTTTTGTAAGTTGAGCAGAGCATTTCCCAATTTAGTTATCATCCTTATTGCATCAATATTGTCTCGTTGGTGGTCATTGCATATTCTTTTAAATGCATGTTTCATTGATTTGTCTACTTTTGTCACGTAGGAGCTACAATACATTCCTGCAACATATGCATTAAGTACAAATTGTGCATCGGTATTGGCTTTCCACTGTTGTGGAATTTGCTTTGCAAAGCTATTGTTCCAAATTTGTGATGGATTACTTCCTAGGAAGAGTGTGGGTCTATGTATAGTTGACTTTAAAGCTATAATATATTCATCTTTAGTGATGTAAATTTCATCTAAGAACATTTGAAAAGTGTATCACAGATCGTAGTTTTCTTTTTGTAGTTTAGAAAAGATACCAGTTACCTTTGTTTTTATTGCTTCACTCTTATCTGGCAATGGTTCAAGTATTGTTGTCTTTTGGAGGGGTGGGAAAGGGAAATTATATCTGCAAGTTGTCTTGATCTTCTGCATTTCTTTGTATGGTGGTGCTTGTGAATTGCACAAAGATCAGGTTGTAAATGGTCAATGCTACAAGAAAGGTACTTGTCGACAAAGTTTATGATATCTGTATTGCTGTCTTTCCCATATATTGGTGCATTTGTTGCCCACAAAAGGAAATGATTAATGTTCATTTCCTCGATTCTGAAATTTGGTTACGGAAAAATAATCTACGACATTTCCAAAGAAAGAATCATCTGTTAATATCAATTTTTTCATTGCATCTATTCTATGTCTATAATAGCGCGCATAAGTGACTACGTCTTTCTTGATTAGCTGGAATGTATCACTCTGTTTTTCATTGTCGTATTGTTCTTGCTGTAATTTTGAGCAGTGCATATTGTATAAGTATTGAAGCATACTTGTCAGTGGATCCCAATTTTGTTTAGCACTAGTGAAAGTAACAAAAAATGTTGGTGGACCTAGTTGTCGTATCATGGAAAAAACATTCTTCTTAAGCTGTTGTGTGTAGTCTGGAGATATTCTTATTCTTTTAAAATCAACATATCCAATATCTGATTAGAGGATTTTTTCGAGGTTTGGTTTGTGTTTTACATCTTTTGCCAATAGTTTCCTTCCTTTTAGTTGACCTTTTTGTATTCTTACCCACATTGTAGACAAGACTTGTTGTACCAGTATCTTGATGGTCTTGAAAAAGAGATTTGTTATATGGTATGCAAAGTGCCTCTCTGACTGTAGGAGTTCCCATCATAAAAAAATTTGGTAACTAAATTTTTTCACAATGTCTTCATCACGTGGTTTTCCGTAGAATAATGTGGGGAAATTCATTTCCTCAACATCTTTTTTTTGAAGATTCCTATTGGATAGTGCTCTTGTGCAGGTGAGACCTCAATTATTTTGTCTTGCATTTTATGTATAGATCTAGATTCACTGAACCCATGTATTAAATTTTCTGAAGGCTCGTTGTATTTTACGTCACTCTCTGAATCAGTCTCCTTTACACTAATTGTAGTTGATGTTTCATTGTCGGCAATAATTTCTAGAGCTTGTTTCCAATCTTTTTTTATTTCAACATTTTGCATTCTATATAATGGTGTCTCTGTTAGTTGAGTAAGAGCTTGCATGACTACATTTGGTCGTACCATCCCTGTTTGAAATGCATTGTTGTTGTGCTATTAATTGTTTGCAAAAATGCATTTTGTATGATGTTTATATTGACCGAAACATTGATAATGGTGCCAGTTAGTCCCAATTGAGATCTTTTGTATCCTAGTTCCCATATCTGAGCGAGTGCACTTTTGAGTGAAACAAGTCGTTCTTCTAATTGTGATAAAATTTGTACATGTTGCATTGGCTCATTTGTCCGGATGTTATGTGGTGTACTATATGTAGGAAGATTGAAGTGTTTCAATACAACAAAGCATATTCGACAAATGAAATCATTCAAGGTTGTATAGTTCGGTTGTGCCAAACTATAGTAGATTTTTTTTTGTTTTTCTTTGATTCTGTTGATGTCTTTTTTGAAACACGATACTTGACAAATAGAACATGTGTATTTTGGTGTATCTTGAACTGTTCTTTCAAAAATTTATGTTGGTGACTATGCTTCTTTTTTCTTTTTTCCGAATTCGACGCATTATTGTTTCACTTTTGTTTATGTTTTCTTCGGTTTTGCATGTCCATGTTGTCTTGTATTTTTGGTTTTTTCTTCCATTTGTAGTCATACTTGTATTTTTTGTGGTATTCCTGATGAACTTCTTTAGGTGGCATAGAGTTAGTGCTTGTTTGCTATTAGAGTTTTGTTCTTTGAAATTTTCAATGTACACTTTGTCATGTTCTATTTTTTTTTGTCTTTTTCCATTGTTCGGAGTGAACTGTCCTTTATGTTCCCTTATGAAACTTTTTAGTTGGTGGAATCGCATATTTACTTCTGCAATGACATCTTGTGACTCTAATCTTAGTAGTGGTTGAAAATGTCCACTGAGAGGGTTTGTATCAAGGAAGATGATTGAGTAGGCTTCTGTATGTATTGATTCATTGAAGTGCAGGTACTTCTTTCCTATTGTGGTTGACCAAAGACATATATGTACATTTAACCACTTGGATAGCCAATTAATGCAAAATATATCTCTGCATAGTCCAATTTCTCAGTTGGGTGCATTTTTCTTTGCTAATAGTCTCATTCTACGAAAATATGTTTTTGGATCATGTACTTGGTGCAGTTGATGTAAAGTTTCAGGATGAAGTTCGGTGCTATATGAATGCAATGCTTCTGGTTCACCTTTTGTGATGCATTGTAAGAAGTAATCAATAGTGCCATTTCTTAGTTGAAGTGATGTGCGTCGATACTTGAGTAGAAATTCTAAAGAGTCAAACAAGAAATCACCTACATTGTATTTGAATGAGTGTAGTCTACGTAGTCCTTCATTCTGTAATGTGATATCAATATTGCAACTTCTATTTTGGCTTGTTGATTCATAGTTCTCTATATCTATAATTTCTATTTTGTTTTCTAACCTCAGTCATTTTATTCTTTTGATATATCTAGAAAACACAAAGTTTATGTGCTTGTCAAATTTGAATAAGATAGTTAAATTGTAATGTAAATGAAGGGACTGGTCTAAGATTTCTTTGCTTCTCGCTTGTATGCTATTGTACTCTTTCTTTCCTTTCTCTAGATCATCTTGTCCTGCGACACATAGTTCATATTGTCATTAGACTATGTTTTTAATTATTTTCATCCATCTTCATTGTTATCATTCATCTACTTTGTTATAGTATTGAAAACATTTTGAAATTTATATTATTGACATGTTGTAAGCAATCATACTGTACAATGCAATATTATGTCATAGTTATCTAGGTACTTGTATGCCTTTTTTTTTCCTATGTGAACCTAACTAGATAATGTTATATGTAACATTGTAAAGTATGCAATAACTTTGAACATACACAATATTGAAATGGTAACAAAATGTATAGTATTGTACTTACATTGGTCTACGATACTTTGAGATGGCCTAAATGTATTGTTACATTTTAAGGTAAGAAAGTACAGATTTTTAGTTAACAAGATAATAGTTATGTTGTTGTACATAGGTTCATTATATGTCGATGTTGCTTGGTAATACAGGTATATAGGGCTTGAAATAGGATTTTCTTGTACTTTAGGCACATGTTTCAAGAAATCGTAAACAATCATACAAAATGTACAATGAGTTCAATCATACATTAGAAATATCAATGCAAGCAGGGATTCAAAAATATTTTATGTTGTCAAATTTTTTTCTACAATCCTAGTAGAATAATAGATGCAAGTATTTAGAAGTAGCTTCATGTTCTCAATGTTTCTTTTGCAATCCCAGTGCAAATTGTAGAGTGCTTGAAATGGAAGTTAGATACATTTTGAAAAATTACTTTCTGATAATACGCAATTATATTTCATCAAAAGCTTCACAGTTCCTCTTTTTTGATTTTGTGTTCAACTTAGCATCCCATATAAATCAAGAAGTTGTTTTAAAACTTGTGCACAAATTATTGATGCACTTCATCATAATCTTTATGCTTTTCTCTGTTCTTTGCAGTCTAGTCTTTACTTGTTGCACATAAGCTATAATCTGTGAACAAAGTTCACAATGTAGACTTGTAGTAGGCACACGAGTAACATCCTCATTGGAAACAAAATTCCCACTGAGAAGATTTTTGTGGAACCTTGAGAGTTCAGCAAATGAGTTGCAAACATGGCATCCAACACTCAATCAAGATTGAGTATGTGAATCCAATTTGAAAGCATTATCTCTTGAGAAGACAAAGAAACATCTGACACATAATTAGAATTAGGTTTTACATCATGTACAATATATTTTCAAAGAAACTTATTAGTTATATAGCAATGCACTCAAAGGATAACTAGTAGGTCACATGATGTATTGGTTTCTACTACTGTCAAAATTAATTTCTATACATAAAACATGGAAGCAAGAGATGGTGGTCAAATTCATACTAGTTAATTCATTCATTTGTGGTCGCTTTGACTGCATATTTTTCAAGCTTTGGACAATTGATGTTCAAACTTCAGAAACAAAGTCACCAGTATTACATGAAGAAGTACTTTCATCAAGCATGTATTGACTGGTAACATGGTCTGTGTGAGTCTTTCCATTTAGTCCATCTGGATTATTGATATTTGAGACTAAATTGTATTCTTGAACTATGTGGTCGAGTAACTCTACATGTGTGTAAGTATTGTCTATACACATTTGTCTTAGTTTGGGGTTGAGTACATCTAATGTAGTTGGCTTGAAAGAGATAGTTGAATTACATGCTAGTAGCATTTTCATTCAAATGACAAAGGCACTCACTCATGGTGTCATTAGGAAAAATTCTCTTGCAAGGATAAAACTTTGAAATTGTCTACGTAAGTTCAGTAGAGATATAGGCAACTTAGTAGTTACAACCAGGGGCATACATATGTGTAGCTGTTAAAATAATAATTCCCGAAGTCTTTTGAAGAACAAGATATTTGAATGCAACTTGAGGTGGACCTTGCAGCTTTATCATTGGCTATAATGAGCACAATAATCTAAGTAACAACTACAATCTGAAATATGCCACAACATTGAAAAAGTAATTATAGCTATCATATGAAAATATAACTTTATGTAACGAACAAGAAAGAAGTAATATGCAGAAGATTTTTTTTAAGAGCAAGAGAAAAAGGAATAACTGAGAAATGCAACGATGCCAATAAGGTACTACATACAAAAAAGATGAACTGGAACTATAATAGAGAGAAACAACAAGAAAAGAAAAGAAGCTTATTGCTTATATTACTCATGCCGACAAGGAAATGAATGGTTTGTCTCTTCCATCTTGAGCATATTGCAGACACTAGGGAAAAAGTATCACTAGGGAATTTAACCACCCAACTATGGATCAAAGTTTGATCCCCCTGGCTCTCTTCTACTAAAGCGGCCTGACCCTCCACAAAGGGTGTAACGTGGTTACTAAGCCTTTCTGGAACTGGTGAAGGTAACCTACACTCTTAATCGGCCAACACCCTATAGCAGCTGCTAACTTGGTGATGACTCTCTAATAAGGTGTATCTAATTGCCTTACAAGATGACTTATCTATCCTATAAGTACACCTTGGCCAAGGTTTTAGTATTTACGTAGCATCAAATGCAAAACTTTCACCCTATCCGGCTATCTGAACAAAAAATACAGAGAACAAGAGGAAAAAGAGATGGAAGCTAGCTTGAATTGCTGAGGAAGTGTCAACACTTCCAGTGAGCCATATCAAGACCATGTTGGTTCTTTTATGGTAATTCAATCAATACTTTGACTTACTCAACTCACTGGACTAGCTGACACTACCTCAAACACTCTAGTTCTCCATGTGGCTCACTTTCAGAAAGTGTAGCAGTACTGGAAATTACAGTGTATTACTACGGTTTCATTGAATAGCCCAAAGAATATGATGTATAAAGCCAAGAAACATGCACAACTTTCTTTAAAAGAAAAAAAATGAGGATAAGTTAAAGTTATAAAAGAAGAGTGAAATCTACAGAGACATCACTAGGAAACAAGAAAGACCAGGTGAGAGAAACAAAGACAAGGTCCTTTTTCAACTATACATTTCCTACTCACTTAACAAACTGAAAAAATAATTCCAAAATTATCCAAATAAAATAGTCACAGATGAGGTAAGTACAAAACATACATGTTTCGTGGCTTCCTTTCACGATAGCACTAAGAAAATCATCCACGAAGTGAAGACGTGGAAAAAAGTGAAAAAACACTCGCCTGCAATCTCAGAGCTCAACGTATCACCACCCAGCTCATTTCTTCTCTTCCTTTTCCCGTGTCACTTCCAAAAAATAACTGCCTCTAATAACCATTTCTCCATCCTTTTAAATCCATGCCCACGGTAAGAAGGAAAACCGTTACACTCCACCACGGTTCTATGGGAAGCAAACACCATCTCTCCGCACATTCCACTTTGAAGTATAAACATAATGTTATAATCTAACCTCCCAAAATAATCACAACAGTGAAAATCAAAATAAAAAACTATATAGAATATCCAGGAACCACTTAATATTAAGGTGTGAATTCTTTTCTTCCTCCAATAAGAGACAAGCCATGTCACGACAACAAAAGCCAAGGATAAATTATAACCAAGGTAAGAGATTTTGAATTAAGTAATGCAAGACTAGCACCATAGAATCAAAAGTATCGTTTCCCCTCCAAAATGTTGATTGACTAAATGAATAAAGAGAAGAAGATAATAATCAAAATAGAGGCACATAACACTTATAAATACAAACACGACAAGTCTTTCCATTATATTTAAATATATATTCAACACATGTTACCATGCGTGTTTACATATACGTAAATATAATCTAAAATAACATTAACGTGTTCATACCTATAAATGACATGTTAAAGAAAGGTTAAAATAGAATTAAAATGCCCCCAAAAATTGAGTAAAGAAATAAACGTTCAAGACCAAAGAAAAAGTGAGTCACCTTCTAATGACTTTGACCAAGGTGCGAACTAAGACACAAGAATGACCAACTGAGACTAGGCAACAAGGACCCGGTAACGAACAACCTTAGTCTCAAGTATGACGTTAGAATCTAGGAAACACTCACCAATTCCAGACAATCTACTTAGTAACCATGTTGTTCCCCCCTTTTCCCGGTGATAATTTTCCCCCTTTTGTCGGGTCGTGCCTCTCCTACATCCACTTGATCAAACACAACGCATCAGATCATAATCATCATTTGATAACCAAAAAGACAAGACAATAAACAATGTTACCTGGTTGATGTGCTATTTATGTCGTAACTTGTACATTCCTACTCATGTACATAATTCACAAATTTCTCCTGGTTGTTAGTACCACAAAACATCCAAACATACATATACCATTGTATTAAATATAAAAAAACCATCTAGGGAATCATTTACCACTGTAATGAATATAAAACCATCTAGGGCATCATTTACTACTATAATGAATATAAAACCATCTTGGGCATCATTTACCACTGTAATGAATATAAAACCATCTAGGGCATCATTTACCACTGTAATGAAAAAAACACATAGTAATTTCAAAAGGGTTCAAGAGGGATGTAACATATCCTTTCTCTTGTGAATCATCATCCCCGGTGATGGAGTTCATATGTATCATAACAAATTATCCTCTACTTTAAGTCCAAAAGATTATAAGCATTAAAAAAAAAAGGAAATTGATGATGGATCTCATCGTAATCTTCCCAGGTGGCACTGTCCTCAGCATATTGGTCCCACTGGACCTTACATTGTTTGTCCTCTTTATTTCATAAGCGTAGCTTATTAACCTCGAGCACCCTGCTGGGTTTGATTGTAACCACCTTAGGGTCTTGTACCTGCAGTGAGTTCCAATCAATTAGTTGATCAAAATTAGATACATATTTTTTAAGATAAGATACATGGAAAACATTGTAAAATCAAGAAAGGGCTGGGGGTAGAGAAATTCTGTAAGAAACTAGGTTGACAACGTCCTAGACTTCAAATGGTCCTACATAGAGGGGCGCTAATTTAGAACTTTTCACGAAGGAAATGACACTTTTCTAGGGTTTGAATCACAGAAGTACTTTCTCTCCTATCTCAAAATGTCTAGCTATTCTTCTAGCATCAACATAACTCTTTTGCTGGTCATTTGTTTCTGCTACTCTCTACCAGATCAGTTTTACTTGTGCCTCCATTTTCGATAGCATTTCTAGACCGAGGATTATCCTATCTTCTAGCTTTTCCCAGCTGATAGGAGTTCTACACCTCCTTCCGTATAATGCTTCAAATGGTTCCATCTTAATGGATGATTAGTAGGAGTTGTTATAGGCAAACTCCACTAAAGGTAAGTAGTCCTCCCATTTGTATTGGTGGTCCATACAGTACATTCTCAGGAGATCTTTGAGTATTTGGTTCACCCTTTTGGTCTGGCCATCAGTTTCTGGATGATAAACAGAGCTGATATTTACTTGAGTCCCGAGAGCCCTAAATAACATTTGCCAAAATCTAGATGTCATTCTAGCATCTCTGTCAGATATAATTTTCTCTGGAACTCCATGGAGTCTAAATATTTCTTGGACGAACTTGCGGGCAATGATGGGTGCACCATCAGTTAGGTTTCTAGGAATAAAATGAGCTACTTTAGTGAGTTTGTCGACTACCACCAAAATGGTGTTATGCTTGTTCTAGGAAATCAGAAGACCTTGCGCAAAATCTATACTAATTACTTGTCACTTCCATTCTGGCATGACATGAGGTTGTAGTAGCCCTACTAGGTGCTAAAGCTCTTCTTTAAGCCTTTGACATTAGAGGAAAATAGCAAAAAATTTAGCCGCGTCCCCCTTCATGCCCTTTGAGAAATACAATTTTTTAACATCCATTAGAAGCTTTGTAACCCCCAGGTGTCCTGAGTAGGGTGTGGAATGGGTTTCTTTCCAAATAAGATTTTCTTATTTCCTGTACTTACAAAACATACATCCTCCCTTCAAATCGTAATATACCATTAGATTCAAGTCTATATCCCTCATACCTATGGTCAAGAGGGTCCCTAATAAGAGCTAGTTTAACTTGTTGGTAGTACTTATCCCCCTCAAGGTGCGAGAGCACTTGCTGGAAAAATGTGGAATGGGAACATGTTATGGCTGAAATGTGTCCTATGTGGCTCAAAGCATCGGCTACCCGATTTTCCTTTCCTTGAATGTACTTAATCTTAGCCATAGTCAGAAATGAGCTCCAACCATCTTCTTTGTCGAGCATTCAAATTGGGTTGTGTGAAGATATACTTCAACCCTTGGTGGTTAGAACGGAGCTCAAAAGGTTTACCCATGAGGCAATGTCGCCACTGCTGTAAAGCGTGAACTATTGCTGCTAGCTCCAGGTCATGAGTGGCATAATTAACTTCACAATTCTTGAGTTTTCTGGATTCATAAGCAATGACTTTTCCGTCTTGCATTAAAATGCCACCTAATCCTTCCCCGAACACATCTATCACCACAAGGAACTCATCTTCAGAATTGGGCACCTTCAAAATAGGCGTGGTGGTGAGTTTTTCTTTAAGAAGCTCAAAAGCCTTCTGACATTTTTTTGTCCATTCAAATCGCTTCCCTTTTCTTTGCAAGGAGGTGATAGGATGCGCAATCCAAGAGAAATTCATCACAAATTTATGGTAGTATCCTACTAATACCATAAAACTTTGGACCTCACAAACATCAAGTGTAGAACAATAATATGTAATTTATTTGTAATTTGGTTAAGTATATCAAAAGTTATTAAAAAAATGGTACACATATGTCTGTGAGGACTTTCAAGACACTGGTAAAGAAAATTAAAGTTTACTATGCTAATGTTGTCCAAAAATAGAAAAATTTATATGGTTAGAAAGCTAAGAAGACGTATGAGATTATGGTGAAAATGATAGAGCTACCCTGTTGACAAATTGCAAACCTGATGAAGATAAAGTCGAGAATTCATCTTAAAAGATGAAAAAACATCTAAAAGAACAAAAATGGAGGGAAAATGAGCCTCCAAGCCTTTGGGTCATTTTCCAAGCCTCTTCCCAAGTCATAACCTGATCGAGTTTCTAAATTTCAAATAACCCAATCGGGTTCTGAAAAGAAAAAAAGTACTTTTTCAACTCCTACATAACCCAATTGGGTTCTGGAGAATAAAATGCACAATTTTCACTTCTTCAAAACCCGATCGGGTTATGAAGAAGTAAAATTTATTCATTTTACTCTCTCTCTCTCTCTCTCTCTCTCTCTCTCTCTCTCTCTCTCTCTCAGTTTTGCAAAACCNTTTTTCTCTCTCTCTCTCTCTCTCTCTCTCTCTCTCTCTCTCTCTCTCTCTCAGTTTTGCAAAACCGAATTGGGTTTTGAGGAATCAGGTTCTTAAGTCCTCAGAACCCGATCGGGTTCTGTTTAATTAGGAACGTTGCTTTCTTCAACGGTCTAAAAATAGTCATTGCAAGTTGTCCCAAGGTCCCACTACTAATTTTCTATTGTTTTACGCCAGTAACAGACATGTCTGCACTTTTTTGCATGTTTTTTCTTTACAATGATTGAATTGTGTTGTTTATTGGTGTTTTTTAACGTTATTTTATCATTGTAAGTTTACATTTCAAGAAAATGGTTGATTTGTTATTATTTTTTGGATTTGATGTTCACATGTTTTTCTATGTTCATGATATTATTCATAGGGTCCATTGAATACAAATAATGGGAAAGAACAAAAGAGGAACAATTGAACAATAAGAGATAGAAAAGGAAAGACAAAGAGAACGCATGAGGAGAATACAACAAGGTACATCATGAAATGCATGCAATGTAAGTGATGAAAATGAAAATATTGATGTTAATGTGACAAATACACCTAATTCAACAAATGAAAATGTTTAACATACACCAATTGAAATGATGAGGATAAGTGCACATAATTCATCTAATGCACCATTAAAATTTGATGTCATTAATGAAAAAAAATTCACATAATGAAAATGAAAATGTTCAACATACACCAATTGAAATGATGGGGATAAATGCACCTAATTCATCTAATGCACCATTTCAATTTGATGTTATTAATGAACAAAATGCACATAATGAAAATGAAAATGTTCAACATACACCAATTGAAATGATGAGGATAAATGCACGTAATTCATCTAATGAAAATGTAGAGCATGCAGCTGTGTTAACACCTCCTAGAATAATTCATAGAAAACCAAAGTTTCTAATTGACACTGTTGAAAATATTTTGAGGCCAATGCATGATAAAATGCCCGAAAGAAATTGTAGAAGAATTGTTAAAAAGATTTGGAATAACTATTTTGAAAAATTAAATCAAAGTGGAAGATGTCAAGTAGTTGTTGAAATGATTAAGAATCTAAAATTTAGAGAGACAATGAGAATTGTGGGGTTGAGAACATTTGAAAATAGTACTGAGAGAACCATTGTGAGAAATCTATTCGATGCATACCAAGCCATTGGTTCAAAATCACACAGTAAAGATGCTAATGTTACTTGACGTGTCCTCGCATCAACTATAATGGGAAAGGAAATGAAAAAATCTCATATAGTAAGAAAAAAAAGCATGTCATTAAGGATATATATATATATATATAAGCAAGTCATTAAGGATAGGTTGATCAACATTGCAGAGAGCCTTACACATGAGAGACAAAATTGAGGATCCAAATACTAATTCTCTTTGGTCATTCTCAGGTAGACTCCCATGCAAGGACAAGGTTGTTGTTGATGCATTAAGAACATTAATTGAAAAGTTTTGGCATGACAACACAAGGGTTTCACCCAACCAAAGAATGTTGTTAGGAGGAGAATCAAATCTACAAATCGTATGCCACATCCAAATTTTTTTTTGGATATGACAAACACAATTTTATGAAAGATTCCTCTAAATATTTCCTCAATTTAAATTAGTCAAAGATTTTTTGAAATGGAAACACCCTTTTATGTCAAGATTAATCATGTGATCACCACATGTTATTGTAGGGTAGATATTGAATTTTCCATGCATTATGATATATATCATCATGTTTGTTGTACTTTGCACTCTAACACTATTTTTTAGGAATGTGGTCTTCAAGCACCTCCTACATCATCAAGAGATTTTATGTCAAGTGTATTATACAATCGAGATGATGGCTGCATTTATTATAAGATGATGTGTTTGAATGGATCTTATAGTGCATGTGGTAGTATGAGAAAGTTGCAGATATGTCACCATCTAGAGAGCAAAAATGAGATTGGAAATACACTAGTTTCTTTTGGAAAATGCAAGACAGTAACTTATGGTATAAAATATGGAAAACAACTTGAGAGGTGTGAGATAGTGAAAAATGATATATGCGTAGCTGATTTTATGAAGATTTTTCAAGAGAAACTAGTTTATGAGTACATACGTCATTCACATAGAGCTAGGTGGTTGGATGAGCAATTCAAGATATGTAAGAACACTTTTCCCCTTGGTACTATTGTCTCCATTGTTGACTTTGCTGAGAATTGTACACTTAAACCTCATAATGAAGTGCAAGCATTGTATTACCATTCTATACAAGTGATGATCTTTGTACATATAGAATTCTTGCATGCACATGATAACACAAACATAGATAGAAAGGTTTTAAGAGAGTATCACTTCTACATCAATGGTGATCACACACATTCATCATAGTTTGTGGAAGGTTGCTTCAAATTTTTATGTGATAATTTAAGGGAAAGAGGCATTGATTACAACCAACACATAATATGGTCAGACAATTGCACCTCACAATTCCATAATGCAAGGATGTTCTCTTGGTTGTGATAGTGACATGGCTTAGAAGGTACGCTATCAAAATATAATGTGTTCTTATTTGACGACTTTGAGACCTCTTACCATCATTCTATTACACTTTATATGTTGAATTTTGTATTAATTTATGATTCTATGAAATGCAGGTATCGTATCCAAAAAACCAAGAAGTGACCTTGTTTTAGGACTATGAGACACATAGACATATTTTCCATTACTCGAACATTCTTGTTACAATAAATACTGAATTGATAAAGTATACTGGTAGACCTCGTATGAAGAATTTATGAAAACTTAGTGAATTTGAACACGAGGCAATACTTGACACAATAAGGGTTAGATCTGATCCAAAATTTTCTCTCAATTAGTTTCAGGCCATCATGAAGAATCATTCTACAAAATGGTAGATTTATTTTGACAATTTTGTATATAAATTTTGTGAAACAATCTAACTTCACTTTTTTGTAAATATAAATGACTATGAAGTGGTCTACATGCATATTTGGAGACCACATTTTGTATATTGAAAGAAAATCAAATTGTATATAAAAGTGGCCATGGGTTGATTTGTATATACCGAGGGGCCACATTTTGTATAGTTTATTGTGTACCATTTAACTAAGAACATATCAGTGAATTACGATTCATTTCAATTATAACAATGGCTCATGCAGTGGATATCTCATGTTTCTCTAAATTATAATAATGGTTCATGTGTAGTATTTATGTATGTATGCTCATTTCATATTATGTATTTATGTATTTATGTATGTATGTTCATACTACATCTTTTTCATGCGTTGTATGTATGTTCTTTTCTATATTCTTATATCTTTGTCATGTGTTGTCATGTGTAATAGACCTAATCTTTTCCAAAGCAACTACCTTGAAAATATTTTGTCAAACCAAAGTAATAGGCATAATCTACAATTAAAATTATGGTTTTATATGTTATGCTTTGTGGACGTTTGAATCGTTTTACTTCTATTGCACCGTTACACTTACATGTTTAATTGCATGGAATTTATTTAAAAGCATTATCCGATTATTGGTTGAATTGGTTCATTACTTGTTTACAATTATTCACCCCCTTCGCCTAGTACCTCTATATATTAATAATTGGTATCAGATCCTAGTTTTGTTGAAGAAGCCTAACATCTTGGGAGAGGTCCTTAAGGAATACATGGAGTTTTATAGAAGGAAACTCATAGAGGCTGAAGATATGATTGAGAAACTCAAGGAGTAGTTGAATATTTCTAGGGCTAAGAGACAAAAGATGGTTGAACAATTGAGTGAGAGTTAGTTCATTTCTCACAATGCATTCTATGAGCTATGAAGAGCACTTGTGAGTGATTCTAAGGTCTGAGATATGGCTCTCCAAAAACTGCTGCCCAATTTGGCATAGTGCACCTTGGGAACACTTCAGTCCGACTTGCGCTGGAACGTTCTTGATGCTTCGCAAGTGAAAAAAGGTCTCCCCTAGGGTTTACCCAGCCAACTAGAGATGATGGAGCTGACGTTTTGGTCCCATGATGAATGGTTTGAAAGATGCACCATTGAGCAACTTTCAACTAAGCAACAATGCAACTTTTTGCACCAACCGAGATTGGGTCACCAAATGGAATTCGAGTGGAATCTCCCAGAACTGAGATATGTGCTTGTAGGCCTTCCCAAGACGGTCCTTGTGCACTTTATGGATCTCTGATATCTATAACGAGGTACGAGGTATGGATCTCAAAAAATTTCTGCCCAATTTGGCTTAGTGCACCTTGGAAACAATTGGGTCTGACTTGCGCTAGAACATTCTTGATGCTTCATAAGAGAAAAAAGGTCTCCCCTAGCGTTTACCTAACCAACTAGAGCTGATGGAGCTGGGGGTTTGGTCCCATGACAAACAGTTTGAAAGATGCACCATTGAGCAAGTTTCAACTGAGCAACAATGCAACTTTTTGCACCTGTAACATTTAAAATGTGATGTATGAAATAGATGTTGTTACATTTTCAAATAGAATGTTTATTGAAGTGTGTGGGGAAGACAAGATATTCCTTTTAATTTCAAATACACAAAAGGAAGGATCCAAATTGACTAACCCCAAAGGAGGGATCAATGCATAAATGAATCAATCTATTGGAAATGAGAGCAAAGAGGAAGACCTTAGATTACGCTTATAGGAAAGAATGTGTGATAGATTTAGGGTAAAAGTATAAAATTGTGTCACACTTGGGGACCATTTGACATGTTTTTGGCCATACATATTTCGGTCGGACCCCTTTCGACAGGACCCATTTCGGCTAGACATACGTGGCGCACACGCGGCATCATGTGGCATCGATGTGGCAGAGGGGTTCCGGCCGAAACATGTCCAGCCGAAACAGGTCCAGCCGGACCTGTTTCAGTCAGAACCCATAAAAAATATATAAACACCAAAATTTGGTTTGAGCGGCTCATTTGCACTGAGCGCCTTCCAGGATTTGATGAGCGGAATAGGAGTACTTCGGTCAAAAATAGGTAGGAATTTTTTTTTTAATGTTTTTTTAATGTTTTTCAATTTTGTTATGTTAAATTAATGTAGTTTTACTATTATTTGATGTTTTTTTATTTTAATTTTGTTATTTTTAATTTTAGAAAATATAAAATATTATTTAATGTAGATTTAAATTTATTTTTTAGTTAGAATCTGATGCAGGAGCATCCTGGGTGTAAAGGCAATCTTGCATCACCCAAAAATATGTGTTTTTCTATTCAATAAGGGCTATTTTGTACAAAGTTGCTATTTTTGGAATCTTACTATTTTTAGTAAGTTGGTCGTTTGAACTCAGAATGTTCTAATTTTCCAGGTGAAGGTTCATCTTAGTCATATAAGAATGCCAGTTGAATTGCATTGCCAGATCATCTATATTGGCGAAGTTA
>MU223517.1:340861-359806 GCA_018584345.1 Thuja plicata | reverse complement strand
TATGCGTACAAAGCAAGGGCGCAATCTCTCAAACATTCTTTGACATATTTTCACATCTAAAAATTCTTGCTTGAATGATTCAAACAATTCACTTTGTGTTGTATCTATAAAATGTTTTGGGTGTGCAGTTTTCATACCAGTCTCTTCATATTTCATCTATATAGTATCTCTTCTATTAGAAGAAACACGAGAGTGAGTGGTCCAATATTCAATGACCTATCTTTTTACATCTTAAGAAATCTTGTCTTTTCAAGGAAGTCTACAAATATTAACCCAATTCTTTTGAATATTTTCATCTAACATATTTCTCTTTCTGATATATCTTTGAACAGTTCTTCTAGATACATTCAGTAAAGAAGAAATTGCATGTACTTGTTTTCTCTGTGTCAACCTCCTACTAGATAAAGTAGTCATCAATGCTCTACATGCAGCACTTAAGTCAGCTCCTTGACTTGAGTTGTTAATTTCATTCAATGCATCTTGCAAATTTTCAACTATTGTTCGATTTACATTGTCTCCTGAGTTTTTCTTGTTATCAACACCTAACAACTCCAAAATAGGAGTCATTTCTTTTTTCCAGAACAACCTAACAAATAATTGTGCTTTTCCAATCAGACTTTTTACTTTAAAAATATTCATCTCAAATCTTTTGCATTGTATTTTTATTGTGCTTTGAGGTACCAATTCGTCAGATGAAAATTGACTGAAAAATGATTCCTCATTCATCTCCATCAAATTTCCCATATCAAAAGGTATATTTCCACCAATTTGTTCCTCTACTTGAATTGCATCTTCTTGAACTTCAACAGGGTCATCTTGATTATGTTTTGTATAACCTTTCATATTGTCATCCCTTTTTAGATCAAATCTTTTTAATCTGTTTCTTTTATTCCCCATTGCACAAATTGTTCAAACTGAGAGCTTCGATTCACCTGCATACACAAAACCATATACTCTTGATAAAAAAAATTAAAAATGATATTGATACTTGTTCATAAATTAATATTGAATAATTCTTTAATTAAAAACAAAAAAATAAAAATAAAAATAAAATTATAAAAAATACAAACGTACTTGATAATTTTAATTCGTAGTTGTCCTTTAATGCCAAAAAATATGCCTTAAAACTATTAAAAAATGATTTTCTTCAAAAAAACTTTATTTTAATTTACAGTTTAGAAAATAATGTATTTTTTATTTAAAAAAAAATACTTTAATATATGGCATAAAGGGTCGTGGTCGCATGGCGACCATGTTTGGTTGGCCTTAGTTTCGGCTGAACCAGGTCTGACCGAAAGCATCTATGTGGTAGCAACACAAGCAAAAAATGAGATTTTACAAAAAATATGTGTTTGGAGAATTTTTGCCACATCACAATTCAGCTTGTTTAAAAATATAAAAATACCCTTTTGTAGAGCTCGGAGTCTAGATTATGGTCATATAATTTTTATGGTGTTTTATTTACATATATTATATTGTAAGTTGAAAAAACTCCAAGTAGGTATTTTAACATTCAAGAACACACTCGTTCGAAAAAATAAAAAAAATAGCAAATCATGTCGAAAAAAATTTACAACTTATATTTAACACTAGAGGAGAGAGTCCTCTTCAAGAATATATAATTTGTTTTGTATTTGGTTTAGATTTGCTAGGGCAAATGTGGAGGGAGAAAAAAGTTGTTAATTTTGGGTAACTCCAACTTTGAATAGTTATAACAGACAAAATATATACCGAAAACCAATCTTTCTTTTTTTATACACTAGCTGTACATGTCATCTAAAACATATTCTAAAATTAGAAGAAAAAAGATTATTTGCATATATTTAGTTGGAGGGAACTAGACCTTACATTTTCAGCATTTTTTGAGTAATGAAAAAATGGACTTAAAAACTAGGTCAATGCTTATTCAAAAAAAATTTAAAAAGTTATAGGCATAAACTACATCCAATTTTACACATTTCATTAGTTTACATCATTTTCAAATTCTAAACACAAATGCCACTTTTATGTCATTAAAGTTTAACAGTTTTGCATGTTGTGGTCCTCTTCCTTTGTTAAAGTGTGACACAGGTTTGTACTTTTACCCTTTAGAAAGATTGAAATAAATAGGAGGAAAGTACTAACCTTAAAATATTACAGATCTAAAGAATGTTTTTTTGGGGGGTCTACACTCAGTTTCTGGAAAATCTGCAATCGGATCTGGAATAGAAATGCAGAAACGAACAAAACCCAGAAATCTTTTTCCATTCCGACACAGTTCCAATTTTTACCCTCAAGTCAATGTCACCATTGACCTAGAATTTATGATTCCGACCTAGGGCACAATCAACCTCCAAAGTCTCTGACTGAAAATTTGTTTCCAGATCCTGAACATTTCTGAAAAGGGTATCTGAATCTGCACTCTGATTTGCAAGAAAAATGGGTTTCTTTGTTGGGGGGAGGGGGTTGCCTTGGTCAAACCCTGGTTTTGGAATTAACCTCAAAGTATAATTGAAATTGCACAAGTAAAACAAAGTAAATGAACAAATTCACCTTGCTTGTATGGAAACCCTTGTGGCGGATTCGAATCTGTGGATCCACAAGTATGCATGCACCAAATGGATGTAGAATGTAGAATGTAGAATGTCTCCAATCAATTGCTTGTAGATATTCAACACCAATCTTGAATGGATCTTGGATAGGAAGAGGCTTGGAGGAATGTGGATGGAGTAATATTAAATAGGAGGGTTCCATAGAGCTTGAATCCTTCAATGGCTACCAATGGATCTCCTTGATGAATTGAATGCTTGAGAAGTTCTTGAATGCTTGGAAATGGATGAATGTTTCAATGGCTACTTTGCTTGCTTCAAATCTTGCTTCTTCACCTTTGGATTTCACCTCTTAAGTCTTCAATTCTTTGTCTTAGATTTCTCTTGCTTATGGTTTAAGTCTTAGTTGATGGTTAGAGAAAATGAGAGAAGAAAGCTTCCTTATATATAAATCTAGGGCACAATCTTCTAGAGAGGCCTACATAGGAGAATTAAATTCCAATTAGACCTATACCCTTAGAAGAGGACCTATATTAAATATAATTTAATAATTGTTGCTCTGAAGATCAAAACATCCGACCCAGAAGTGGGAAATAATTCTTTCCAAAGCCCGACATCCAGAAACCCTGGGAATCTGAAATCTAGACCATAGGTCAGAAAAAGGTCAATTCTAACCTAGGTTAAGGTTGAGGTCGACCTTGACCCAAAAAGGTCAACTTTGACCCTGAGACTAAAAATTCTAGTTTGGAGTTTAGGGTGTCAGAAACAGGCATGAAAAAGTGAGAAATAGGGTAAAACAGGGGAAAAAGCCAGATCCAAGTCAGAGACCCATTCAAGGCACTTGACATGACCCCAGACCACTTACTCGAAAGGCTAAACCAGTCTACAATGGAAGTGCTTCCATTTTCTGACTATACATTTAGCCCCCACTTTAGCAAGAGTATGAACTCAATGCAAACTCTTGGTAAGAGAGATTATAAAGAACATATAATCTTATTGAAATCAAAAGGGACAAAGGAATCTTCAAGCCCCTAGGGACTTAAGTCTTTATCAACCCTAAGATCATGATAAGAGACACATCACCAGTTAAAGAGAAAAATAGAGAGGGTGTGATTACCTCGCCCAATGAGAACTTATGTCCCATTATGAACAACACAAGGAAACAGTGCAACTAGAAAGATGGAGTTGAACCGCCTAGTGAATGTGGCTACTCACTAGTCAACCCATTAGGGAGATCTGATCTTAAGGAAACCTTCTGACCTTAAGGGATCAAAACATTGTAAATTGAAACTGGAGGGATCAAGAGATCCGTATAAATTTAAACTAGAGGGATTAAGAGATCCTATAAGGTAAATATCCATGCTTTAAGGATTAGTCTTTAATCCATAAAGGGAAAAAGTTTTAAGTTTTGAAATATATTGAAAGTGTGTGTGTGTGCAAAAAGTGAGTAGAGCGTATGCCCCCATGTTAAATTCATTGCTAACACTTTAACAGGAGAAATGGCTTGAACGAAAATATAAACAACTCTACTAAGTATGTTTCCACTATGAGATGCCCCCAAAGGAAGACAAATCAAGGGAAATACCACATAAATATACAACGAACACAGAAGGGATCTACCTACTATGGGGTCAATATGATCATAGGATAATATGTATATATAGATATGATATTATTGCAAATGAATTGACATCATTCTTGAAATAAAGTAGAACTACAATCACAATGGAGGAAAGAAAACTCAAGTGTTACGAAGAAGAGTCTTTTCAGACCACAACATGGAGACCAAAAAGAATCAGTGCTACCATGTTTCAGATCCAAGCAGACTACACAAGGAAAACATTTATGAACAATAGAAAAAGTACAACACAACATGAAAACTATATATAGAAGAGTAAAGATACATATAGAGGAATTGTACAATAGGTTTGATTCATTTATCACCTTGCACCAAAAAAGTAACAAGGGTCGTATAAAAGAGTCTAAAAAACATTTAGAAAACACATTACAGGAGAAGCATAATACATAAGTAAAACACAAAAAGGGATACCATGAGGGACAAGCCAATCAAGTGCATCGCCTACTCTCCCCATCTCAGTTTATATCATTTAGGGAAGGTAGAAAACTTGCAAGAGGGACTATATCTAATACAATAGGAATAATATCCAATTCCAAACAAGGATCCTCTTGAGAATCACGATGTTCTATACTAGGTGTAATTAACAATTGAGTTGAAAGCATATGAGGTAAATCGGTATCAAGATCGATGGTCTCATATTCATGACTAGGATCAATAGGATCATCAAGAGTATCCTCCTCATCGAGATTAATTAAATTGGATCTAAGATGCAAATAGGATCATCATACTCATTCATCTTAACATCATTATGAATATTAACTTCTTCCAACACATCATGCATAGGTTGGTCAAAAGAAGGTAAAGAATTTCAAAGAACAGAAGCACAGACCCTAGCATTAGCTCTACACTTCTTACAACGTTCATTATCAGATTTGTTATGTTTTTTCTTTGTTTGATACATGTTGAGAACTAGAAGGAATAACAACTGGTTCCTTTGCAGGTTCTATAGGAGGATTGGTATGATTCATAGTAGGCTGAGAAGCGACACTGGGAGTTTGAGTAATAGAGTTAGTTGTAATGGATAAAGAAGGTATAGAAGGAGTGGGGAAAATACCATGGTTAAGATCTATCCGAGTAATGCTTAACTCGACAATCTTACAATGTTTATAGGCTTGATATGAACGAAAAGGGTTATCAAGGTGATGAGGACATGAATTAGGTAATGAAGGCCAAAATAAATCAAGAGTAGTACAATCTCTAGGCGTAGAAGGTTGATACAAACTATGATTAATAAATTTCACCTCTTCATTATGAATGAACTTAATACATTTATGAATAGGAGAAGAAATAGCATGCATAGCAGTTATCCAAGGTAAACAAAATTTGACTTAAAATTGATCAGAAGTGGGAATCACAATGAAGGTAGTATCTACAACTTTACCACAAAGCTCAACAGGAAAGTTAATAGAACCAAGTGCAGGATAGAGAAAACCATTACAAGTTTGGATCCATGCATCAGATGTATCATAACAATCACGTTGTAGGTTTTTCATAAAAATGTTTTCCTCAGTAATGACACTTATTAAAGATGCGAGATCAATAAGACAACAACATGTAGGTATCTTAGCAATCCTAGCATAAATATAAAGAAGACCATCGGGAGCCTTAATAGTCTCAGAATCATCAATGGTAATTGAGAGTTCCTGAGGTCATTTATCCTTAGTTTGTTTCTAAGGTTTAGGTGTAACTTGAAGTTGAAGTGGAGGCAAAGGATATTGAACAGTAAGTTGAGGTGAAATAGTGCACTCCACATGATTAACAATGTGATTAAGATAAGCCATCTTTGAATTGTAAACAATGTCTACAGAAGATGGTTGAGCAATGGTATTAGTATCATGTGTAGGTAAAGGATTTGTATAAATTTGAAGGTTTTGATTAGGAGGAGAGATAGATTTGTTCCTATTACCATAAAAATTATCAATAGATAAAGAATTATAATCGATTAAGACTTGAACCTTATGCTTTAGAGAATAACATTTTTCAGTATCATGGCCATTCTGTCAGTGGTATTGACAAAAATATTTAGAATCAAAGGATTTTGATGCTATCGTGGTAGGGAGGAGAGGTTGAATAGGAGGGAATTTAATCATATTAGCACTTAACAACCTACTCATAATAGAATGTAAAGATTCAGAGAGAGGAATAAATGTATGATTCGTACAAAAAGTAGTGGATGCAAAAGTGACATTGTTGGATGCAACAACAACTTGATCAACGACTACATTCATCTATTTATTGATCTTGACATAGTTGTTAGGTTTCTAAAACTTATTATGATTATGAGCAACGTCACTCTTATCAACTGGAACAAGAGCCATTGGAGTGTTGCTCTCAAATTGACTCACTTTTAATTGATAATGATGAAGTGTTGCACAAAGTCATTGAAAAGAGGTAAATTCAGTAAGCAGAATCTTATCTCTAATATCCTTTTGTAAATTTTAAATAAACATATGTTGCATATCAATATTAGGTACAAGATAAGAAATCTGAGTATACAAATGCTTAAATCTACCAAAAAAATAAATCAATTTTTCCTTAATGTTTTGTTTACAATGCATTAAATTAGTTAAGGAAACTTGTGGACCAATGTTATTTTGAAATTGTTGGATAAAGGTATTAGCAAGTTTAGGAAAATAATAAATAGAATAAGGAGGTAAAGAAAAATACCATTGTAAGGCCTTATCACGAAAAGTTCTAGCAAACAACTTAGCTAAAATCCTATGGTCATGAGCATAATCACTACAAAGGATTTGAAATGTTTTAACATGAGTAACATGATCTCCTTTACCATTGTAATTCTCAATACGAGGCATATCGGCTTGCTGAGGCAAAGTAGCATGAATAATGTCTCAAGATAAAGGACTACCCATGTCACAAGTAGGAATGCTAAACTTGGATTGGGTTAAAGATGCAAGTTGTTGTTGTAAAGATGACACGGTTTGAGCTAAACTAATAATTGTGGAATCATTAGAAGAAATAGGTGGCATAGAAATATTAGGAACACTAGGAAAAGTGTAGGAAGCGGCAGGAATGGAAGACACAACCAGTGTAGTACTTGGAACCATAGTTGGAAGGGGATTGGAATAAGTAAAAGGCACACTATGATATGAAGGTTGTGAGGTAGGTAGATATACCAGTGGAATACTCATAGGAATAGATGAAATTGGAAGAGATGTAGTCATCAAAGGATGAGTGTAAGTAGGAATGCTAGGTAAAGGAATAGAAGAAGGTCCCTCACTAGTGACAGGAGGAGTGAATCCTAGATCTTGAGCCTCTATATCTTAGATGGAATCTTGGTTATGGTTTTCTTGAATAAGTCAATTTCCCATTTTATCAAGTTCTGTTGAAAGTTTTTGGACTTGTTCAGGAGGAACTCTTAAAGCATCCTCCTCATCATGAGATGAATGAGAAGAGTTATGCTCCATAGAAGGACTGGAATCAAGAGTGGTCAAATTTTCATCCGGGATCCTAAGGAAAGGAGAGGAAGACTCGGGATCAAAGGAACCCATAACTCTATGACTTCTAATTGGGATACTATAAGTAGGACTAGAAGTGGTAAAGCTCATACACCAATGCAATGCAAATGAACTAATTTAGGAAACACAAAATTTTGATTTTTAATTTTTGAAATGTAAGTGCAAGAACATAAAAGAAAGCTAATCTAATATGCATGAAAGATCTAACATAAAACATGCAAATCTAAAACCAAAAATAAAGTGTTGTTTATCGTGGGTTCACCAAAATGTAACATCTAAAATGTGATGTATGAAATAGATGTTGTTACATTTGCAATTAGAATTTTTATTGAAGTGTGTGTGGAAGATAAGATATTCCTTTTAATCTCAAATACACAAAAGGAAGGTGTAAATTAGAAAATGATGTTAATAGAATAAGAGTATTTTGATACTCAAATCACTTATCACCTTACATTTAATGTTTAGAGTGTAGGGATAAATAAGATATTCCCCTTTATTCTCCAATGGACAAAGGAAGGATCCAAATTTATCAACCCAAAAAGGATCAATGCATAAATGAATCAATCTATTGGAAATAAGAATAAAGAAGGAGATCCTAGGTTTCCCTCTTAAAATGTGTGTGAATGAATAGAAATGTGTGATAGACTTAGAATGATTAAGGATTTGAATTGAAATGGATAGGAGGAATGTACCAACCTTAAATAATTGCAAATATGAAGAATGTTGTTTTCTAGGGTATGTACTCTATTTTTGGAAAATCTCAAGTATGATCCGGAACTGGAACATAGAGACGAACAAAACCCAGAAATATTTTTCCGATCAGACACCGTCTTATGAAAAAGGTCGACCTTGACCCACTAATCTCACCCCTGACCCAATAATATCGACCTTGACCTACACAGGTTTGACAGAAAATCTATCTGCAGATCTCGGAAGTTGGCCGAAGAGGGTATCCAGATTTGGGTTCAAATCTGTAGTCCCAAACTTGTATCTGCAAGAAAAAGAGTTTTTTTTTTGTTCAAGGGGAAGGGTTTGCCTTAGTCAAACCCCAATTTAGGAATTAACCTTGAAATCAACAAAGTATAGAACACTAGCAAGTAGTAGAATTGAATCTAAGAATGAAGCTATGATATTGAATAGATATGTGAATGTAATTCAAATGTAAGAAAGTATGTGAATATGAAAGCTTAGATTCAATAGAAACCATAAAACTCCATGATTGTATGCTTGGAATCCACCTTGAAGAGAATGAATGAGTCTTGAGGATGCACAAAGGATCTTGAAGGAAGATCACACCACCATGATGGCTAGATCTAGGGTTTGAATGATGTATCTTGAATGTTTGAACCTAATCCCTTCAAAGGCTTGAAAGCTTGAATCCTTGATCTTCAATGGAGAACTTGAATGCTTGAGAGGAAGAATTGAAAAAATTGAAATCTTGGAAACATGTAGAACAATGGATGCTTGAACCTTTTACTTCTTGACAAAATCTTGGTTAGAGCTTTTTGCACTTAGAAGACTTAGAGAAAATGAGAGAGAAAGGCTTCCTTTTATATGAAAGTAGGGAGAAATATTCTAAGGAGGTCGACATAGGAGAATTAAATCCCCATTAAAGCCTTTACCCCTAGGAGAGGACCTATATTAAATACAATTTAGGATTTTCCACTTTGAAACCCAAAACAGCGAACCCGAAAGCGGGAAAATGAATTTTTGATGACCTCTAAAAGCTGACAAGATTCCAGTTTTGAAAGGGGGACCCAGGTCAAGTTCAAGGTTGAACCTGACCTAGTTCAAGGTTGAGTTTAACCTTGACCAAGGGGGTCAGAACCCCTAGAAAATATGCCAAGTAAGATAGAAGGTGCCAGAGAGACCCAATCAGGGTCCTAAATAGGCACAAAAGCAGGAGATGATGCAAAAAGGAGGGGACAGTATGATGGTGGTCAAAAATATCCCCTAGGGAGGGATAAATGTTCTTATCATGGAAGTTCTTCCATTTTAATATGATACATTAAGCCCCCACTTTAGCGGAAGTATGGAAATCGAATATGCTTTCGGTAAAGTTAGAAGAAAGACTTTGGTGGATTGCAATGAGGTAGAACATCACTAGGTCAAGGACATGAGCCCCTAGACCAAGGATTCTAACTCAACATACATGCATAAAGATATGAAAAATAAAGATCTTTATGAAAAATAAAGAGCAATCAATCATAGAAACATACATGACTACATAAGCAGGACAAGAGCAACACTATAGATAACATAGCTTCATGATCTAATCCTACTAGTATGAAAGCGAAAGAGAGAGAAGGGAAAGTGATTACCTTGCCTAGTAAGATGCCCACCTTACTATGAATTGCCAAGGAGGGAGAGCCCAAAAGGTTCACCCATAAACTATGCTTTTAATTGTAATGCATCTTCTGACGGCTTTTGAAAATATCCATAGATCCACATTCTTTGTATCACTATGAATATAAAATGTGTCTTTTCAAGATTTAGAAACTTATGTGCATTACCTTCCAAGGATTTAGCATATTGAAAATTGTAAAAGGGTGTGTATCTCTTTAGGATTTAGCAACTTATGTGTGTTACCTTCCGAGGATTTAGAAAAAATAAAAGTAAAAATGCGTGTCTCTTCAGGACTTAGCAACTTATGCGTGTTACCTTCCGAGGATTTAGGAAAAATAAAAGTAAAAATGCGTGTCCCTTCAGGATTTAGCAAATTATAAGTGTTACCTTCCAAGGATTTAGCATGCTGCAAAATGTAAATTAATGTAAACTATAGTACAAGGGAGACCCTATATATGCCCCCCTCCTTATCATGACTACCTACTAGGTAGGATAAGGAAGAGAAAAGAGGATACCTACTTCACAAGGTAAGGAGATATCCAGCTTAACAACAATGTATACCATTTTCTTAGTGAAGATCCTTGACCATTACGTCCAAGAGCATATATAATCTTGAAATGGACATGTCACTTATGGAAAAAGGATCCTCAAAAGGGAAGAGATCTTATCAACAAGACCCCTCACCATAGAGGAGTGCTTAGGATAAAATGTCATCTTCTAAAGAAAAGAGGGATCAAAGATTCAATCATCTAGCCCTTTAGAATGAAGAGGAAGAGGAATCTCAGAATGAAGGAGTCAAACTCTAACCCAAAGCAAAGGCAAGTGAAAAAAAGAAGAGGTGATGACCTAGGACAATCACCTCTTATATAAGAGGGTATCCATAGTTAAAAACATACATCTTTATAAAGAAATAATGTTATATAATAAACAAATGCCACTAAGCTAAGGAAAGTAGATCCTTAGATAGAGGAAGAAATAAAATACCTTGCCCCCCAGGGGTGAAAGCAAGGGATATATCAAATTATATCAAAGGACGGGTACTTGTGAATCAACTGGCCGATTCACCACTCCAGGATGATACACCTTTGCTAATTGAGTTTCCTGATGAAACAATCATGCATCTCACTGAACATTCATAGAAGATGTACTTTGATGGGTCATTTACTCAACAAGGATCTGGAGCCGGGGTTCTCTTCATTACTCTACAAGGATATAAGATTCCCAAATCTTACAAATTAATGTTTTCATGCACCAACAATATCTCATAATATGAAGCATTGGTCACCGATCTCAAGCTCGCCATAGAATGGAAGATCATCAAGCTACACATATATGGGGACTCCCAACTAGTTATAAATCAAATCAATGGGGAATATCAAACAAGAGATGAGAAATTGATGCCCTACAAACAACTCATTGATGATCTAAAGAAATACTTTATCTTCATCACCTTTCAGCAGATACCAAGATCAAAGAATAAAGCTGCAGATGCTATGGCTACCTTGGTGTCCATGTTATAGTTAGAGGAACATCAATTCCGCTATGACTTCTTGGTGGAATAAATATCCTATCTGGCCTTCACCAATCCAAAAAACTAGGTAATCTGTGCCTTAAATAATCCCGATCCATCCCGATATGCCAGTATTATTGCCTATCTTTCAGACCAAACTATTCCTGCCAACCTATCTAGAAATGAGAAATGATCCCTGATTAGGACAGCATCGCATTACGTCCTCATAACTAACAACCTATATTGACGTAGTCTCAATGGTCCACTTCTTCTGTGTTTAGAACTAGAAGAGTCTGATCTAGCTTTAAAAGATGTCCACAAAGGTGTTTGTGGATCACACTCGAATGGCTTTTCATTAGCTAAGAAGCTAATCAGAGTAGGCTATTATTGGCCTACAATGGAGAAAGATGCTATTCAATTTTCCAAAGCATGTCTTAAATGCCAAACACATGGAAACCTCATCCATGCTCCTACCAGAGAAATGATACCTTTCATAACACATTGGCCATTCCAACAATGGGCCTTTGACTTGGTTGGACAGATATATCCCAATTCTTCAAATGGACACAAGTTCATCATTACGGCCACTGAGTATTTCACAAAGTGGGTCAAGGCAGTGCCACTAATCAAAGCCACTGGCAAACAGGTGGCTATGCTCATTTTAAACTACATTATTTGTAGATATGGGATACCCTCTTCAATTGTAACAGACAATGTGGGCCAATTTAAAAACCAAGACATTGATGACCTCTGTGAACAGTTCCATATTACTCAACATTTCTCTTTAGTCTATTATCCTCAAGGTAATAGACAGGCTGAGGCATCAAACAAAAACATTCTCAAAATTCTACACAGAACTGTGAGCAAGTCTGGCAAAGACTGGCATTTACAACTAAATCTGACACTATGGGCCTACTGGACAAGCATCAGGACACCAACTGGAGCCACGCCATTTTCTCTAGTCTATGGCGCTAAGGCAGTACTACCTATTGAGGCTGAAATCCCATCTTTGTGAATCTCTCTACAAGGACTAGTTACTGATGAACAGTACCGTATTGATAGGATAAATTCTCTGGACCTATTAGATGAGCGCAAACAACAAGCGTTCGATCACCTCAAAGTATACCAAGCAAGAATGTCCAAAGGTTACAACAAGAAGGTTAAACCACGCAAGTTTGAAGTGGGGGACCTTGTCCTAAAAGAGAATCCAAAAAACTAGCCTAACAGAGAGCATAAAGGAAAATTTTAACCTAACTAGCTGGGACCTTATGTTATCACTGCTACTTTTGGGACTGGAGCTTATCAATTAGCTACACCTAAGGGAGACATTCTTCTAGATCCTATCAACACTCTACATTTGAAGTGATTCTACACTTAATGTTTGGCTAGCAGAGCCTGTACAACAAAAAGTTCTTGCAAAACACCAAAAACATTCAGAAAATTGATCCTGAAGTAATCCAAAAATAGCGGAAAAGGTTCTTCAAAATGGGTATCCTTGGTGAAAATCTGGTAAACAGGCACCTTGATACTACAAAAATATTCAAATAATAAAAAATAGCAAAAAAATTGAAAAAGAGAAAAGTGCCTTGATGAGCACCTAGTAAAACAGGCATCTTGGTAGCAAAAAGAAAGAAAAGAATCGTGCCAAGTGATGAAAACCTGGCAATCAGGCATCACTTGTGTTCTGCGCTCCATCTATCAATGCACTGCTGATACTAGGCCTTCATAATTTTGCCTATGCTCATACACTGACTTCATTTTCCTACACGACTATCTTATCCTCGCTTGGGATTTATCTATCTTTACGTCTTAGGAATAGGTCATTCTGCACTAGGGGCATATTTGTTAGCATAGTCGATTACGGTTGCTAGGTTTCTCTAGGTTGGTTTACCTCACAGACACAATGTCTCTCAACACATGCAAAACAATGTCACTTACTCAAACAAAGGTGTCTTTTAACGACATGGGACATGACATGACATTCACAGCATTCCTACACAACTATTTTGGATCAAAAACATGAATGAATCATCCTATCAAGACACATACATGGAACACCATATTACTTGTATTGCAATTTTCTGATTCATGGATCTTCACTATGTTTGACATATGGATGAACAAGTACTACTTAAACACATAGTTTAATAATGGTTTGATTATGATTCTTTTTATGTCCTGATGATGTTTTCAACTAGGGGCATCTAAGAAATTATAAATTTTATTGGATTGATTCACAATTACTGATTTATTATGTCTTCTTAGTTACTCAATGACGACTGCACAAAGACACAGAGTCGCAAGGATTGGGGGCATAATGTTTTTTTTTATTTTCTGCGTATGGTGATTGTTTCATATACCCTATAAATTTCACCTAACTTGGATGTTTATGGTAAGAGCTGCCACTATGGGTGGATAGCCGCATATATTTCGATCTTTGTTATGTGTAAACTACGGTGAGTTTGACATAATTTCCTTGTCTATTTTCTGATCCAGATTCTCACTAAGGTATACGAATCATAATGTACCCAAGGATATGAATTTTCAAGGTCATTACGGGTTCAATATCTTGCCTTAATCAGAAACTGGTATATTAAAAGGAAGGTGACTATTTTTTTATCCTGGCTTCTATGCCTTGATACCTAAGTCTATTTCTGACATTTCAATAAAACATAGTATTCATATTATCATAATATCAGTGGGTATTGGTGATGATTATATTATTCAATGGTATCCATTCCAAAAGCACCCAATGATGATAAAAATGTTGCAATATTTTCTGAAATCAGTGACAAGTCCTAAGAGTCTTCATAGAGCTGCATTTAGAGATTGCCTGATGCATTTTTCAAACAGTACATAACAAACATAAGGAAATTTAAGCTCAAAACATGGTTTCTATCTTCTTCTACCACTATCAAGTTAAATACATCCTTTATATTACTGATATCATCCATAGCATACATTTGAAAAGCGAAATTGAAAATACAAAAATAAAACATCCATGTATTGCATTTTTTTTTACTACATCCTAAGTGCATCCATACATATTTTTTTTTTGCATCACTGGAAAATCAAAGAAAACATACATTTGCATTTTCACATAGATATCATTTGATTGCATCAGTAATATATTCATCACATCCACATTATAAAAATGATGTTGTCAATTATAACTAAATCATCACAAGATCAAGATATCATCACATGTGCAAAAGATACATTTACCACATGAAACATGTCAGAATCCAAAAGCTAACAGCATGATACAAATCAAAGCATAAAGAGTATCACAACATAAAGTGTATCAGATGTATATAGAGTGACAGTACACATGAAGAGAATTAGTATGTCAAAAAGCACAAATCGGATATATATATCAATGTAATGTACAAAAAAGGAGATCTCAGCAGGATCTAGATATACATGTATAAATCTCAAAAATGACATGGTGCACAGTATCAACTTTGGCCTGCCCCCTCTCCCTAATCAGGAGGGGGAGGAGGTGGCATGAAAGGAGCTATTGGAGGCGGCATGGCCCTCTCTGACTGTTGAGTAATGTGTGAAAAAGTGGGTGCTCTCTGACCCTCAAGTACTACCGCATGATACAAGGCGTAATAATAAGTCGCCCTCTATCCCTGATGGACTACAGTCTGGGCCTGTGTATCCCTCTCAGCTCTCAACCGCTCAAACTGCCTATCCCTGTCTGCTAACAATGCCTCTGTAGTGGTAATCCTAGCCTCCAAGGCTATGATCTGAGCTCTAAGCTCCTCTCTCTCCTGCTCGCACCTCGATAGAGGGTCCCCATCTCTGCCAGGATCCTGCTCCTGCACTCTCTGTCTCCGCTGTCTTTGCTGCTCAGGAGTAAGTAAAGGGCCCAGATCTCTCTGTGGGGCCACAAACCTGTATCTCAACCATCTCTGACCACTGCCACTCAGACTGCCAGTATCTACTACCTCACCACCTCCCCCCGGTCATCACCATCATGTCTATCATCTGGGGGAGGATGCCTGCCGCCTCTGCCTCCATCTCTGCCACCATCTTGGTCCCCATGTCTGCCTAGTGCTCTATCTCATCCGTGTCTCCCCTTGATAGGTCAGTCCTCAGGATCATAATCCAGCGACTCCTCTATACGAGGAATCATCTCCTCCGGCACTGTAAATCATGGGAATGGATGCTGAAGCATCTTTGCCGCATATCCATTTGATACACCAGCATCCTCCACATCTGGGTGAGGGTCCCAGTCTATAGTTGTCATATCACAAATGTCCTGGGCGGTAGTATCATATGTTAGCTGGGCTCCCCAGTTAGCTACCTCATCTCTGATCCGCGCGTATACTACCACATCGTCAGTACGACCCTGTCATTGACCATACTATCTCAACACTGTGGTGATCAAAAAGTTCTCTATGATGTACCTGGTCTGGCCTATCAGATATCTACTCTGACACAAAAAGGGGACCTGTCGAGCATCAGATGTCCATACCTCATAATCTAGGTATGGTCGCCACACAACCTCTGTCATATCATCAAATAATCAACGCCAATACTCAACCTTGCCCAGGTGGGGCTGTTGTAATAGACCTGCATACATATATACATAGGGCTTCTCTGGTGCCCTCTACCTATCACCAACCAACCATGTCATGGGGATGTACTCCCAGGCCCATACCTGAAGAATCAATATATCCATAGTCATGCTGCGGGTATGGTGGTAAACAATCTCATGCAACTCTCGGTATATGTGAGCTAAAATGCAGCTCCCCCAAGCAAATCATCGGTGATGGATGATCATCTTATCTACCATACCGACCCAGCCCACCAAGAAACCATGCTGTCCTCTATCTGGCATAAGGATGCCGCCTACCAATCTAGCTAAATACACATCTAGTCGATCATAGTGATCGACCATGTAGTCCCATGAGAGGTACCTGCGATCTATGCTATCGTCCTAAAAGAACCTTCGAGCAGTCCCAATCACAATACCAACTCTTGACTCAAAGAAAATCTCATGTCGCACCATGGGCATGTGCAAGATCCTCCAAATATCCTCTGGTGTCATAGTAATCTCACCAGTCGGTAGGTGGAAGGTGTTGTACTCTGAATGCCATCTCTCGACTAGAGCAGTCAACAACCCTCGGTTTACCCTAATCTCAGGTAAAACTATCAATGATCGCAATCTACATCAGATCACGATATTCTAATCATCATCTCATAATCAACCAGACAATGCCAGAACTCGTGCAAGATACGTGCCTCGAAAGGCGACTACCTCAAATTGGGCCTAATTTTTGACAAAACAGTAAAGCATCAGCATTCTATCTACAACAAAGGGCATATTCCTACTCTACTAAGTCATTTCAAGTTCATAGAACACAAACAGATTAAAACAATTTGAAAACATAAGTCTTTTACTAGATGCAATCCTAGAAATGCAGGATGCAATTGCGCATACAGGATGCGATCCTAGAAAAATAGGATGCGATCCTAAATGTGGGGTACGATCCCCAAAATTCAGGATACGATTCACTAATGGAATCTAGCTCAAAACATAACTAAACCTAAAGGACTGGATGCGATCCGGGAAAACCCAGATGCGACGCAGAATCCAGGAAAAATCAGATGTGATCCGGGAAAACCCGGATGCGATGCGCATTTCATAGGATGCGATCTGGAATCCCGGATGTGATCCTATCTTTGACTAGCTATAAAATGCACAAAAATGCTTGAAATTCAAAAATGCAAAATTCACAGGGTAGTTTATCGAGCACTTACCGATGGTGGGTAGTCGGCTGGTCACTGGTGTCCTCGGCTCATCTTGAAATGATGTTTCCTCATAGGGACCACCATTTTCTCTACAGAGCTCTCTAATTGGCTATAGCTGAATGTCAAAATGAATAGTGAAATGGTCAATTTGGAGGCTTATATGGGTCTTTTAGGACATTTAGGGTTTCCAAAATCCCTCCCAGACAACTGCGAGAGTATTTTTGTTCTCTTTTTCATACATCAGGAACCAAACTAAAGGTATGTACGACGTTTTCAGCAGCACAGTGGCATTTTGCGACGGTTTCCAAAAATTGTAAATTTGCTTCATTTCTTCACCACATTGGTAAATCCTACACATTTCATCATACATCTTGATCTAAACATCATTATCACTCATATTTTCACATAATTAACTTGATAATCATGTGTTTATTTTTAAACACACCTTCTACTCCACTCTTTTTGGCCTTATCACTTCCTGCAAGTGTTCTATTATATTCAACTGAGGGATTTTATTTCTTTCCTTCGATTTCGTTCCTGAGGGGGCATGATCACACTATCATCAATTAAATTTTTTGCTATCATCAATTAAATTTTTTCTCAAAACATCAAAATGACTTTGTTATCAAACAAACTAGGGGTATAACAGTTTCCTTGACTAAGTCAGATCTGTTGGATAGAAAGCTTTGGTTCTCATAAGCTGGATATCTTATGTTTCCTCATTTTGGAAGATTTTTAAAAGCTCCTAGCATCTTCGTACTGGCTTTCAGATGACAACCAAGTTTGAAATAAGTATTTTCAATTTTTGGACGACAACCAAGTTCAGAATTGGTATTTTAAAAAATCTTTTGTTGATCTTTGGACGACAACCAAGTTCAAAATAAATTCTATCAGTTTTGTTTAAACACGTGCGAGACTAATCTCATCAACATTTCATTCGACAACCAAGAACGGGATTCTCAATATTTTTGAAGTCAAAATAAAAAACTTTCTTTGAATCAATGCGCTGCTCGCACATCAATTCAAAGAGGGGCAAATGTAACCACTTGAATTTGGTCTATCTCAACTATGGACCCTATTTACCGTAAGTGTGATCATACCCTCAATTATGTCCAAACGACCCTATTACTGCTTGGCATAATCAATTTAATGTCCTAGGTGATTTTTATTAACTATTATAGCCATGTAATTCAAATCAATTTTGACCAATCAAATCAAATAAAAAATCAAATATGGCTATAGTATTTAATTATAAAGGAATTAAATAAATCCCAAAATCAAATACCCACTTGCAAATAGCCCATTCTCCTAGCCTATTTAATTTAATTAAAATGGCTATAGTCCCCTAATTATTAAAAAACAATTTCATTGTTTAAATGATTAATTCCTATATTTCTAAATGAATTAAATAAGTTTATTTCATTTATTAATATTCCCCCAAACCCCAACCTAACCTATCTCAAACACTTCTACCCTGGGTTCTAACCCTTCTCAACCCATTCACCCATGCTAATCTAATCCTAATCCTAAATTCTTCTCTAACCCACCTCCTAATGTTGTCACATTCCATTAAGGAATGATTAACAACTCAACCCACTTGAGAAAGTCCACTTTCTCAAGCTTGACCTCCTTAAGGTCCATTTTCTCAAGCCACTCTCTTACATCCTCCCTTACCTCTTTAAG
>MU223517.1:309518-322191 GCA_018584345.1 Thuja plicata | reverse complement strand
AGGAACATATTTGTGTAAATATTATTATTTCCCCTATTAAAATAAGAAGTTATGGTGAGTTGTAAGAGGTACAGTTTAAGCTACCATCTCGAGAAGGATCATTCTCGCATATAGCTCTTCCTAATTTCTAGTGAGCATAGCTAGGACTTGACAGGGTTGGAGGGGCATTACATGAGCATCAGGCTGCAAATACTAAAAAATCAAGATATTTCTCAAGATGATGTACCAAGCGATGACGATCAGAATGAAGGACAAAATGATGATCAAGATGATAGAAAAAGAATTGAACTTGTACTTGCCAGATATGTCAGAAGGAACCATCCATAGAACCATATCATAGGAGAAAAGAAGGCTGGTATGAGAACCAGAAGTAAGTCTCTAAACACAAGATGTCTAATTTGTGATTTTGAGCCAAAATCTATCAATGTTGCACTTGATAATGAAGAATGGATTAGTGCTATGAATGAAGATATTGAGCAGATTGAGAAAAACAATACATGGACACTTGTACCGAGACCAGATGACAATAATGTCATCAATACCAAATGGATATTCAAGAATAAGATGAATGAGAATGGAGAAGTTACCATAAATAAAGCAAGACTAGTATGCAAGGGATATGCACAAGAAGAAGGGATTGACTATGGAGAAATATTTGCACCCGTTGCTAGGCTAGAAAGAGTGAGAATATTACTTGCTTATGCTGCATATAAAGGATTCAAGGTATACCAGATGGATGTCAAGTCTGCATTCCTAAATGGAATACTTGAGGAAGAGGTATACATTGAGCAACCAGAAGGGTTTGTTGATCCAGACAAGAGGAACATGGTATGTAGACTACACAAAGCCTTGTATGGATTAAAACAAGCACCAAGAGCCTGGTATGAAAGACTTCATTCCTATCTCATAAGTATTGGATTTGTGAGAACTAGTGAAAACAATAATCTTTATTTGAATGAAGATATTGATGCTAACATTTTGATTGCTGAAATATTTGTTGATGACATCATATTTGGAGGAAATGATATGCTATGCAAATCATTTGCAAATGAAATGAGAAAAAAGAGTTTAAGAGTTTTATGTTTGGATAGATCAAGTTATTTCTTGGTCTACAGATCATGCAACAAGATGAAGGAATTTTCATTACACAATCCAAATACATCAAGGAAGTGCTAAAAATATTCAAGATGGAAGATTCCAAGCCAGTTGGAACACCAATGGAAACTGGATATAAACTGACAAAGGAGGACAAGTCACCTTAGGTAAATCAAACTTTGTATAGATAAATGATTGGAAAACTCATGTATGTTGTACATACTAGACCAGATATTGCACATGCAGTAGGAATAGTTGCAAGATTTTATGCTAATCCCAGGGAATCACATATGACTACTGTGAAAGGAATCCTAAGATATCTAAAGAATACCGAGGACTATGGCTTATGATATAAAAGAGAAGGAAAATTTGAACTTAAGGTCTTTACCAACGCTCATTGGGATGGAAACATTGATGACCAAAAGAGAACAACTAGAGGAGCATTCTTTATGGGTGACAGACTTGTCACATGGATCAACAAGAAACAAGGATGCAGCTCTCAGTCTACTGCAAAAGCAGAGTATGTTGTTACTACTGCAAACTACTCAAATATTGCATGGATCAAACAGTTACTGGAAGGTATGCATATGAAAGTTCTTGAACCAGTAATTATCTATTGTGATAATACAAGTGCAATAAACATCTCCAAGAATCCAGTCATGCATGCTAAAACAAAACATATTGCTATCAAGAATCATTATTTGAGAGAAAAAGTTTAAGCAAAGGAGGTGATACTTGAGTATGTGCAATCAAAGGAATAATTAGCTGATATCTTCACCAAGCCACTGCCCAAGGATGCATTTGAGTACTTGAGAAAAAGACTAGGGGCTAGACCCTTATCTACTGGTCAATAAGATGACTAGAAGGATGCATCAGCCTATATACTATCAGAATATCATTGATGTTGATGCAATCTAAGAGATGGACTTCAAAGACACATCGGTACACAATAAGGTATTTATCTACTCCAAGCACCAGAGTTGTTATATTGCTCATGGATTGGGAAATTCAAGGAGTATATTATGGATAGAAAGGATTGTTTGACATTAATGTCAAATATTTGTTTGGCCTTGTTGTCAAAGGGAGAGATTATATCCATTATCACATTAGGGAGAGATTATATCCATATGTTCTAGTTATCACATTATCCAAAGGGAGAGATGTAAGAAAGGTAGAGTACATATGAAGGGAGAGATTGCTGACAAGAGAGAAAAGAGACATCAAAAGAAAAGAATAGTCAAAGGAAGAGAGTTTGACACAGGGAGAGGACACATCACATGAGAAGCAGACAGACTCTACATCTATCCAGTGAAGGGATTAAAGACAGAGAGAGCCACAAGAATCAAATATAAGCTCACATAAGCTTACCGAGGACCATATATTTGTATTGGTTATAGTACATAAGATCGGTAGTTTGATGAACTTCAACTGTTATATTTCATATTGTATTAGTGATAATATAATGTGATAATGCACTGTGTTTCCATCAATGCCAAATGGAGAGATTGATGAAATATAACTAATTGAATGTTTGAAGATGTTAAGTCGATGATCATGCAAGACATTAAATCAGTTAATATATTTTATTGTCATTGATTTCAACTTGATATAATCTGTATGGTCATGTACATACTACTAAAGACTTCAAAGAACCAATGTATCAAAGGCTATGTTGTCAGTAATGCATAAAAGTTAAGTATTCACAAAGTAACTATATACACCGACGGAGTGCACACTGATGGATAGAGTAAACCAACGAGATAAAAGTCATAGTATTATTCAATGAGAAAAAACACAGCATTACCAACGAGAAAAGTCACAGTGTTACCCGACGAGTAAAGCACAGTGTAACTCGACGGACAGAATCACAGTTTCTCCCGACGGATGGAGTTCCCGAAGACAACTGAAGTCTCACCAATAGAATAGTCAGTTATCACTAATGACTAACTAAAGTATTGACCGACATAACAAAGAGTTTAGAAATAGCAAAAGGCTTAGCTTTCAAAAGCTAAATATAGACTTAATTGGTACTTATCATTGTTTTAATTGACAAGATAAAGCCATAGCTAAGTGAAGGATTTAAAGTTGCCTTGTCCAGTTGGCAAGAAGATCTTTATGAGATAAAATTGGAGTTTTCCTTTAAATCTAATTGGCAAGAATTGTGGATCACGCCAAGATCAAGAAAGCCAAGAAATGATGAAATCATGTCTATTTAAGAGACAAGCTTATTTAATATGAATAAGTGGAGTGATAAGAGAATAGATGCTGAAGATATTCTGAAGGAGAAGAAAGTCTTCATTTAGACCTGATCAATCAAGCTGAGGAAAGAGCTTAATTCTGTAGACACTGACGAACAGTGATACAATATCATAGAGAAGAACAATGTGGAGAAAAGGCATTGAATTTATTACATTGATCAGAAAGGTAATGTACTAGATCTGAAAATCTGCAATTCCAGTTGTATATGTGAACAGATCAATTTACTATTTCAATTTGACCATTGAAGCATCAAGTCTCCTAATCGAGTAGGACTTAAAAGTCTTTTCTAAGTGAGATACATCCCAAAGCATATTAAAAATTTTGGTCATGCAAAGTAGCATTGGATATGCCTGATACCTATTGACAGGCCAAGTGAGTGTTTGATCAAGGATGGTAGCAATAGATTCCAGATACTAAATGACAAACTATTTATTAAATCCTCTAACAAGGTCACACCTAATAGTGTGTTTGTAACCTTTAATAGGGTTGGATCTTCACTGAGCTCACTTCAGAAGAGTAAAAATTTGAGGTACCGGTCCTAGTGGTTTTTCATGTAACAAGGTTTCCATGTTAAAAATCCATGTGTCACATGTCTATGAGTCATTACTTTAGTGCTTTGTATTTCACATAAGTAAATTTGGATTGATTGGTATACACTAGTTATTTACTATGTTTCAATAAATAGAAAGACTACTTATCGGTAAACATACAGTAGAAGGTTTTACAAAGCATTCTGACAAGTAGTAATCTAATATAAGTATTTTAAGGCATTCATCTAACAGGACTAAAGATAACTAGAGGTATAATTTTGTGGTACTAAGTTTTAAGGGTTGATTTAAGGATTAATTTTTGAGGCCACTGATTCACCCCCCCTCCCCTCTCAGTTATTACAAATAGTTGGGATTCTTCAGAAGGCCATGGAGGTGTATTGAAGGATTGAGGACATTCACAATCAGTGAACAATCATATATTATATTCATGATTTTGAACAAGAAAGAAGAGTAAAAGAATGATGGTTGGATGCTCCAGATGATGTGCAAGGTTGATTCAGAAGACAATAAGTGATTGGTTGGGGTATGAGTCTATGTATGAGTTCAAAATTGATTGAATTGAGTCCAAAGATGGAGGGTGGGAGTTAAAATCAGTTTGAGTCATGATGGTTGGGCAAGGAAGTGAACTTGTTCAAAAGTATGATGTCAAGGTTACCAAAAGCCATGAATATTTTTAAAGCCTTTGCATTCAACCTAATTCCTCAAGGGACTACCATCCTTTTATGTATTCCTTGAGTTGAATTACATTAGATAAATTTATTTGACTATAAAGCAATAGAAAACAAACATACACTAATTATTTGACCACACTAAGTTACCACCATACAAATTATTAAGCTATGATATTTTGAAAACAACATATTATTCTATTTTATGAATATTTATAAAACATTACCTTAGGTGTTTGAGCTACCCGTCCACATCTACTAGAATGAGCACTCCTTGGTGTTCTCATACCACCAGCTGCACCCTGTAATGCATATTATTCATGTATCAATTTAGATTCTTCTATACATAAAAATTTATTTACTTTTAACAGATTTAGGTAATTAATTAAAATAACATGTCAAAACACTAATTTAAACAAACTTATGTCGGCTCTATACCATACAGCATTGACAAAAGATCATCTGTGAGGGCCATATCCTCAGTAGTGGATGCTTGACATCTTCTCCTATAATGTAAATATGAATAGGATTTCAAACCATCCACACTTGTCTGACTATCTACCCCATCACATATACCATTACAACTGATGCATATATGCTCAATGGGTTGGGCTGACCCTACAACTATATCTAATGATAATGGATTTGGAACTGGATCAGATGATCCTAATGGTGCATCTCATGATGATGAAGTTGGCATGGGATGGGATGATCCTAATGGCGCATCTAATGAAGATGGAGGTGGTGCAGGAACTGATCCATCCTCTTCTCCAACTAACTGAGTGTCATGGTGGATAATGACATCGGTCAATGATGCAACTGGATGAATATTATGTATATCCATAGACTCCTTCACCACTATTGGGACCATAACATGAATGAGGGGTTTTCTCTCAATATGCCTTCTCTCTTGTGGTTAGATAATCCTATGGGCCCCAGTTCTATCCTGCATAGAGCCTCTCCCTCTACCCAGGAACTCACAAAAGTCAAAGTAATTCAGCTTCTCACTGAGGATAAACTCACAGTATAGCTTCTTCAAAAAATATATAGGCACATAATTATTTTTACAAGGTGGTTGGTCAAATACCATGGACCACCTGTCTGAAAAAGATGATTCCATCCCCCTATGAGCACACCATTGTATAGGAAACCATTTTGTATTATCTTCTAGGGAATTGCTAGTATTAGGATCGTTAAAAAGGGCACATATGTGACGTTTATGTATGGGTTTTATTTTCACATCCTCACATGATAAACCATTAGAATAATATGTAGGACATCTATCCCTCAATGAACCCCATTTTGTCACCTCTTGAGACACCTCAATTGCACTATTGGACATTTGTTCTAATGTAGTGGCAAGGGTAGAGTGATGCTGGAGACCGAAAGCCTTCAACCTATTGACTAATATATTAATTTGTGCACTATTTTGGTTAAGGAATTTCATGAGGTCCTCTTGTGTTGCATTTACATGACCTAATGGCACTTGTGGAGGGTTTATGGGTGGCGATGGTTGTGGACGAGGAGAATTTTGAGGAGGGTTTACGGGTGGCGATGGTGGTGGATAAGGAAAATTTTGAGGAGGTTTTATGGGCGGTGGTCTTTCATTTCTTTTTCCTCTTCTTAGGTTGTTTGATGAATCTGATATGAAATTAATAAAAGAAAACAAAAAATCAACATCATAACCTAATTTGATTACAAATGCAAAAAAACCATTGCTTGAAATGTGGAAATTGTTGAAGAAATGTTGTTTTCTTCAAAGAACGATCAGGTTTTGATGTTTTTTTCCCTCCTTCACTTTAATTCTCCATGGTTTAGGTGTTAGAAATGGACTAAGCCATGGGCTTTCCAAAATATATTATGTTTCTAATAACGTGATCGGGTTATTAGAAACATCTCAAAACCCGATCGGGTTATTAGAAACAGCTCAGAACCCGATCAGGTTCTGAGAAAAATATAGTTTTTAATAATATTTTCTAGGCTTGGTTACCAAGCCTAGTAAAATTTCAAATTTTGAATAACCCGATCAGATTATGTGAAATTTTAATTTTTTAAAACATGTGTCCACTTTTTTGACTCACAACTTGGTGCACATACCCTGGTACATATTCCAACTTATCCTCCTCCTGCACTTTCTCTCTCAGAAAGTGATACTTAATGTCAATAGGCTTAGTCCTTGAATCCACTACAGGATTCTTCAAAATATTTATTGCACTAGTATTGTCACAAAAGATAGTTACCGGTCCAGTCACATTTTCTTTAATACCTTCAAGAATTTGCTTCATCCATGCAATTTGGGTACAATTTATAGCTATTTCTACATACTCTTCTTCTATAGTGGATTGTGAGATACAAAGTTTCATCTTTCTTATCCAAGATACAAGCCTTTCACAAAGAAATAATGCACCACTACTTGTGCTCTTTCTATCATCAATATTTTCTGCCCAATTTTCATCAGTAAGCACTTTCAAAGAGAAATCACCATCATGAGCATACCACAAACCATAGTCAATTTTAGCCTTCAAATACATAAATATCCTCTTGACTGAAACCATATGAGATTCCTTGGGATTTTCCTGAAATATAGCCACTATTCCAACTGCTTGAGAAATATTTGGTCTGCTATGAACAACATACTACAACTTACCGATCATAAACCTATACAAAGTAGCATCTACTGCATCAGATTCGTCATCTTTAGACAATTTGCATCCTATTACCATGGGATTCCAACTATTTTGGAGTCATCCATACCAAAATTCTTGAGTACTTCTTTCACATATTTGGATTGACTGATATATATACCATTCTTTAGTTGTGAAACCTATAATCCAATAAAGAATTTAATCTCCACAATCATTGACATTTAAAACTCCTTCATCTCTTCAAAAAATTTCAAACTCATCTCATCATTTCCTCCAAAGATTATATCATCAAAAAATACTTTAGTTATCAATAACTTATCTCCTTCAAATTTTAGGTACACACTACTATCATCACTTGTTCCATTAAAACCAATCTGAATAAGATAAGAGTGTAAACTTTCATACCATGCCCTTGGGGCTTGTTTCATTCCATATAGTGCCTTTTGTAGCTTGCATACCATGTCCTTGTGCTTTTTCAATGCAAAACCACCGGGTTGTTCCATGTATACCTCTTCTTGAAGAATTCCATTCAAGAAAGCTGACTTTACATCCATTTGAAAAAAATTAAACTTCTTATAACCAGCATAAGCAAGTAGAATTCTTACCCCTTTCAATATTTCTATTGAAGAAAAAGTCTCTCCATATTCTAGTCCTTCTTCTTGTGCATAGCCCTTACATACAAGCCTTGCATTATTTCTGATCACATCTCCATATTCATTCAATTTGTTCCTAAAAACCCGTTTGGTACTGTTGGTTGTATTTCCTGTTTTTGAATCTGCCCTGAAAAAATTTTGAATTTTCCTATCAAAGCTATGCTCAAAAATTTGAAATTCATGGTTGAAATCACTTATATATCTCTACAAATAAATGTTTTGACCCTAAACCTAACCAAAAATGCCAAAAACCCTAAACCCTAGGGTCATCTCTGCTCAAAAATGTCAAAAGGCCCTAACTCTATGAAAAACCTTCTATTTTGAAGTTACTTTATCGTAACTTAAAAACCAATTAAGAACATGTGTTATATTCTATGGTCGCAAGTCTCTTTATAAAATATGAATATTCTTTTCTATTAAGAGACTTAGCAATTTCCAATTAGTCGGGTTATCTCTGTAAAAAAGGAATATGCCTTTAGTTATTTGGACACTAAGAGATAATCGTCCGATGCAAAGTAAATCTAACAATGGTTAGATTGTCTCTAGATGAGATCAAGGTTAATGATTTTTTTTGGCGACTTTGAGTTTACTCAGTCGCGTTGTCTCCAAAAGTGACCCGGGTTATGAGTTAAGTTGAAAAGTTTAAATTTTATTGCAGTCGCTTTGTCTCCGAATAGAAAGTGAGTTAATACAAAAGACATGAGACTCAGTGACAACCGTTGATCAGAAGTTAAATCTTACGGTAGTCAGGAGGTCTCTAGATTAACCCTGCAATTCCAAAATTATCAAGCGACATTGAGTTTGTATAGTCGCTAAGTCTCCTCAACCATCTAAGGTTAAAGTTGAGTTTTTAAGTTTATGTTGTCGCGGAGTCTCAATATAAATTATGAGTTAAGTTAAAAATCAAGAGATCTAGTGACAACCCTCAGATCAAAATAAAATCTAATGGTGGTCATCAAATCGCTAGGAGAATTTGAAAAGTCAAGGTTTTTCCAGTGATTTGGAGACAAGGTTTATATTAAGATACATGTTCAAAAGGTATGTATTAGTTATAAGTTATTCAGTCGCGTGGTCTCTGAATAGCATTTGGCGACTTGGAGATGACAGCCACATTATCTCATGATATATTAGGGTTTACATTAAGAATCACGAGACTTGGCATAAACAGTTGGATGCAAATAAAAAAAATCTACAGTAGTCAGATGATTGCCAGATAAAGTTTGAAAAGTCAAGATCATTCAGCGATAAGGAGATAAAGTTACATTCATCAAGTCTCTAAATGGAAACCAAAGGGTTTAGAAGGGGTTATAAATGTTGGAGATTTGATTATGAGCATTTGATTGATTGTATGTTTGTCATTGATGACAACATATAATACATAGTAGTAATTCTATATGTACTTATCAGAATGATGATGTGAATACTTGTATGGATAGATACATATTTTTGACATGTTTATTATGTTATGTTCATACACACAGACCCAGATATGATGTTTCAGTAAAGTTATGCAATTCTGTTATTGGCAGTTACAGTTCTGGAAGTGTAACAGTTTAGGGCCGACATATATAACGTGTTTCTTGAGTTGCGCCTATCTTCAGGATATGCATGTGTATATTCATGGTTATTTATGAGTTAACTATCTTTGGTTAAATGTGCCTATCATATTACATCAAGATCATGTTATTTGAGTTGATTTGGTGAAGCCGACTTAGTGAAGCGTCATGTCTGTTTAGTTTGACTTGCGCGGACTTAATATTGTTTGCGTGCTTAGTTAAGATGACTAAGGTGTTGTTGAAGTGTTTCTAAGAGCCGACATGACCTTCTAATTTGGAGAAGATAATTATAGTAGTTCATTTGTGAACGCTAAGTGTGAATGATACGAAAAGAGAAGAAAGATGTACAAAGCAGATTATCAGAGTTGGTTCATTCATCAAGAGTCTATGTGAAGAAGAAGTAAAAGATTGTAATACACTAGAAATGATCAAGACGTCAGGTCTACTCTACAATTCATCATCAGATATAGTGCATATCTGTTATACAAAATGTTGTAGCCTTCACCATCAAGCAGTGAGCTTTTGGACAGTGAGTCCACCACCCCTGACAGGGTTATTTGTAAAAGACTCCTAACAGGGTCTGACCCTTAACCAAGTCACTATACTTATTGCATTATAATGTACAACTCCTAACAGGGTTGAAATATCTTCTAACAGGGATTACTACAAACAAGTATAGTTTATTGTGGGTGCTAATTCCCACCGGGGTTTTTACCATTTGGTTTCCCCATAATCAAATTGTGTGTTGAGTACTGTGTTATCTGATTAAGCATTTACTTTGTTGTATTCTAAAGTTAAAGAAGTAAAAAGAACTGAAGTTACTGATAATTGATTCACCCCCCCTCTCAGTTATCCTTTGGGACTATTCTAACAATTGGTATCAGAGCTAAGTGCCTTGGAGAAGAAGCCTAACAACTTAAGGTAGATCAAATGTCTTACTTCAGAAAAGAGAGCCCTAAGTTTGATGGAGAAAATTATCTGGATTGGAAAAACAAAATGATAACACATCTACAATGTGTTGGCTTTGAGAACTTTGAAATTTCCACACAAGAATTTGTAATTCCATCTCTGAAAGACCTTGCAAAGGATGATGCTACTAATAGACAAAAGGAAACATTTACCAATAATGCAATTTCCAAAGAAGCCCTAATCAGCGCCTTATCTGACAGTGAATTTTCTGAGATCAAGAAAATTGATAGAGCATATACCATATGGAAGTATTTAGAAGAGATGTTTGAAGGAGATGTTCAAGAAAAGAATGCATGCAAGAAGACATGGAAAAAGAAATACAACAGTCTTGAGATGTTACCCGAAGAGAACATTAGAGCCTACAATCAAAGAATAAATGAAGCAGTCTCTAGAATCATAAACAATGGTGGAGAAATATCAGAAGAAGATATAATGGACAAGTTGCTAACCACTTTAACATCAGACTATGAAAACGAGATTAGTATTCTAGAGGAAACCATGCAATTCTTACAAGATTTCAAGAGAGAGACTTTGATCAGCAAAATATATGCATTTGAGATATCAAGATTGAAGACTGAACCTAGAAGTGAAACAACTTTCAAAGCCTTAGTCCATGGTAAGAAATCCTTACACATCTCCAGTCATAATGAAGAAGAAGCTGATGAAGAACTTGAAGAAATCATTACTATGATTGCTAGAAGAGAAAAGAAAGGAAAAGGAAAATATGAAGGACAACTTCCATTCAAATGTTTTTCATGGAACAAGATTGGTCACTTTGCATCTAAGTGTCCCACAAGAGTCAAGAAGTTCAGAGCTGATTACAAACCCAAATATAAGAAGGAATGTTATCATGCTGAAGAAGGTGTAACCGATGAAGATTTAGGAGAAGATGAAATTGGATTCGTTGCCCTTAGAGACATGGAAAGGTTTCTTGAGGAAATGGACATTGCAGATGAAAAGGAAGAACAAGAGCTAGCCCTAATTTCCAAAGCAGACATCAGAACTGATTGGATCATTGATAGTGGATGCTCTCATCATATGGCAAGTGACAAAGATAGATTCATTCATCTAGACAAATACAAAGGTTAGATTTGGAGATAACACTCCTAAACCTATCATAGGCAGAGGTTCTATCACTTTGGATGAAAAGAACAAGACTGATGATGTTCTATATGTTGATGGATTACATCATAACTTGCTGAGTGTTGGACAACTACTTGACAAAGGTTATCATTTGGAGTTCAAAGACAACAAGTGCATCATTAACAACAAGGATGGAGACATGATTGCATCAGGCTCCAAAACAAAAGGTAATGTTTTTCAGCTTAATTCTGATGTAATTTGTTTTGTTGCAAAGGTGGATGATAGTTGGTTATGGCACAAGATACTTTGTCATATCAATTTTGATAATATAGTAAAGATCAGAAATGTTAAGGCAGTCAGAAACCTTCCTAGTATTGCAAGACCTATTGACACTATATGTAGGGAATGTGTTATGGGAAAGCATGTAAGGAGTTCCTTCAGAAGCAAGCAGAACTCAGCTAAGAACAAATTGGACCTAGTGCACACAAATTTGTGTGGTCCTACCCAAACAAGATCATACTATGGAGAAAGGTATTTCATTTTGTTTGTTGATGATTTTTCTAGGATGATGTGGGTTGCATTCTTAAGGGAGAAATTTGAAGCCTTTGAAAATTTCAAAATATTCAAAGCTAAGGTTGAGAATGAATCCGGATTAAAACTAAAATGTCTGAGATCTGATAGAGGAGGAGAGTTCACCTCTGACCAGTTTTATGACTACTGTGAAGAACATGGAATTAAAAGACAGTTGCGTGCACCTAGAACCCCTTAGCAGAATGGGATAGCAGAAAGGAGGAATGGAATAATACTTGATATAGCACGCACTATGATGATTGAAGGAAAAGTGGCGCACACATACTAGAGAGATGCAGTAAACACAGCAGTCTATACTATCAATAGAACTCAATTGAGGCCAGGCGTAGATAAAACACCCTATGAACTTTGGTTTGGAAGTGTACCTATAGTAAAATATTTCAGAATCTTTGGCAGCAAGTGCTACATCAAGAGAGATGATGGTGTTGGTAAGTTTTATGCTAGAAGTGATGAAGGTATTTTCCTTGGTTACTCTGCAAAAAGCAAAGCATATAGATGTTTCAATTTAAGATTGAAAAAGATAATTGAAAGTACTCATGTAAAAATTGATGAGAAGTTTATGGTTCAAGAAAGATACTATGAATATGCACCTATGATTGAGGA
>MU223517.1:292810-309379 GCA_018584345.1 Thuja plicata | reverse complement strand
AAATGTTTGATTGCATTGATGTCTCATGCAATGACCCTGAATCAAGCAGAGAAGAATCACATATTATAGAAGAAGAAGACACACCTAAGGTTCCAAAATTCACATCTAGATACCACTCTAAAGATGATATCATTGGAGATCAGATCAGCAGTATTTTGACCAGGTCAAAAGAAAAATGTCTAGCAATGGATGAAGAGGTATGTTTGCTTTCACAGATTGAACCTTTAAATGTTGAAGATGCTTGTAATGATTCTGATTGGAAGAATGCAATGAAAGAAGAATTAGATCAGATAATCAAAAATGATACATGGGAATTGGTCCCTAGACCCAGTGACAAAAATGTGATTGGAACAAAGTGGGTATTCAGAAACAAGATGAATGAAGATGGTACAGTGGTAAGAAACAAAGCAAGATTTGTATGTAAAGGATATGCGCAGAGAGAAGTAATAGAATACACTAATACATTTGTCCTTGTGAGTAGAATGTAAGCCATTAAGTTGTTCTTGGCATACGCAACAATCAAAGACTTTAAAGTTTATCAAATGGATGTAAAATCAGCTTTTTTGAATGGTGACTTGAATGAAGAAGTTTAAATAGAACAGCCTGAATGATTTAAACTCTCAGATAAACTAGACATGGTATGCAGATTGAAGAAAGCACTCTATGGTCTTAAACAGGACCCAAGAGCTTGGTATGAGAGACTTGATGGTTATCTTACCAAGATTGGATTCAAGAAAGGAACAACAAATTATAACCTATTCACAAGAGAAACACCTGATGGATTATTGTTAGTTGCTATATTTATTGATGACATTATCTTTGCGGGTAATGACAAGCTCAGTAAAGCATTTGCAAAAGAAATGCAGAATGAATTTGAAATGAGTATGATTGGTCCTATAAAATACTTTGTGGGACTGAATGTAAAGCAAACAGATAAAGGTAGATTCATTAATCAATCTAAATATGTGAAGGAAATACTGAAGACTTTTCAAATGGATGATTGTAAGCCAGTATGCACTCCCATGATAATAGGAAGCAAGATTTCAAAAGATGATGACTCCACAACAGTTGATAAGACATTGTAAAAATCTATGATTGGAAAACTCATTTATCTAACTCAATCTAGACCTGACATATCTAATGTAGTTGGCATTGTTGGAAGATTTGCAGCTGAACCCAAGTAAAATCACCTAATGGAAATCAAGAGGATATTTAGATATCTAAAAAAAATTATAGACTATGGTTTATGGTATCCAAAATTAGAGAATGTACAACTTCATGTGTATACATATGCAGATTAGGCAGGTTGTATTGATGATAGGAAGAGAACTTCAGGAGGAGTAGTATTTCTTGGAAACTGGTTGGTTTCTTGGATAAGAAAGAAGCATAACTGTATTTCTCAGTCAATAGCAGAAGCTGAATATGTTGTAGCAGCACTGAATTGTTCAACCATGGTTTGGATCAATCAGATGGTTAAAGACTTTGGTATTCAGGTTGGTTATCCTATTGTTATTCACTATGACAATACTAGCACTATCAACATGTCTAAGAACACTATGATGCATGCAAAGACAAAACATATAGAGATCAAGTATCATTTCTTAAGAGAAAAGGTTGCAGACAAAGAAGTTAAATTGGACTATGTGAGCACCAAAGAACAGTTGGAAGATATTTTTACAAAGCCATTATCAAAGGATACTTTTGAGTATCTCAGGGAGAAGTTAGGAGTAATTCCCTCTCCTAATTCTATTTAGAAGAAGCAGTAAGAACATCAGTCATTAAGTGACTGATGAATGGTTGACTACTCTACTTCTGGAGTAGTACCTGTACCTAAAGATCTATGGCACCCTTTTCAATTGATGTCAAAGGGGGAGTATATAGTAATGGGGAGTATGTACTAAGGAGGAGCATATACTTTGGGGGAGTATATACATGGAACAAAAATACAGGCAAAGGAACTGCAGCAGTTTAGAGAAATCTTTTGATGGGGATATTGAGAAGATTGTAAAAGAAAGAGGACACCATGAATAGAGGAAGAGGACACCATTAAGCATGAGTATTGAACCACTTTGAACCACTTTGAACGTTAGTTCAAAGTAGTTCAAAGAGGTTCAAAGGTTTCAAAATGGTTCAAATTGGTTCAGGCAGTTTAATGTTCAAAGTAGTCCAAATCGGTTCAAGGTTCAAAGGGTGAAGAGGTTCAGAGATTCAGAGGTTCAGTTCAAAAGTGTAGTTCACAGGTTTTTCAGTTCAACATGGTTCATAGTGGTTTGATATTTCAATGTGTCCAAGTTCAAGTTCTGATAATTTTGCAAGTTCAAGGTTCAAAGGTTTAACTGTTTCAACAGTTCAATCTGTCTCAATAGTTAACTGTTGACAACAGATTTAGTTAATATTGCACAGAGTTTGGTACCATGATGTTGGATAAAAATGATGATAAAGATCCATATGAAGGTTTATGTGGAAGATAATATCCAAACAATGAATCTCAATTCAAATTGGTGATTCATGTGTAAAATTTGACATGAAGAATGCTTACAATTTTCAATGCAACCCGTAACCACGAATTTGGCGATGACAGAAAATAAATTCATATTACAAGGGGCATAACTTTAAACTCCACCATTGGATCGGGCTCATTTTCAGATATTGTTTTTTAAACCTAACTATCTAAATCCTCACCAGAGCGATTAGCAAAATTATTGTTCCTCCAAAATATATTGTTGACTGAGTATGCGTCTATCCAAGGTGACTAGCAACCACGAATCTGCTAAATCCAAAGAAATATAGTCATCTTTCGAGGGGCATACATTTTAATCCAACAATTGGATGAAGCTGGTTTTCAGACATGTTTTAGAAATCCAAATTATCTAAAACCTCTCCAAAGAATTTTGTCAGATTCTTGGTGGATCAAAAGTTATGGATGTCTGAGTGAACTACTATCAAAACTGCCAATGACTGTCATGAAATGATGACAACTCTTCATCACCAACAAATGCCACCTGTCCAAATATATTTTAAAACATTGAATTATGTCTTTATAATCTTTCCATAAATATTTTATGAAGATATAAAATTAAAAAGGTGAGGGGTGTTATCAGAAATTAAGAAAAAGATTAAAAAGATTGAGTGGAAACAGTTTCAAAGAATCAGTTATTATAATTGACAAACATTATCAGAGCAACATGCTAAATATGCCAGAAATAGAAAGCTGGAGGTTCCTATTTTTCAACCTTTGGCTGGGGACTTTGTGCTGTAGGCAGAGGAGTTTTAGTTTTCTAGTTTTAATTTGTTTTTGCAGAGGGGAAAGAAATGTCTGGTTTTTTTCTTTTAGATTGTAATTTGTGAGTTTGGAAGCATTTAGATCTTTGTCATCTTTTTGATATTCAGAGAAAAAGAATATTTGTATGTTGAATCTTTGAGTTTGGATATTTATTTTTGGATTGAGATCAATCTGTGAATTGATCCAATCTCTTGTGAATATAACTCTGTCTCACACAATTACATGCATGATAATATTTTGGTCTTTGAGCCTTAGTTATTCGTGTATTAGAAAGAGAATCATATGTTTTTCTTCTTGCATTTTCTCTGTTATGTAAGGTCTAAAACAATGGACTTTGTGCCATTTTTATTTTCTGCTTTATTGTTAGATTAGCTTCTTTACATGTTTTTCGTGTTTACGGGTAGATGTTTGTATACCTTTCTTGCTTTCGGGTTAAAAACATATTTATAAGTGGTTTTGTGAATTCATTGGAGATCTTACACGGGGAGCTGTACCCAAATAATTTAGAGGAAGATTATCAATCCCATGATAATCTGTCCAATTGTTGGTGCGGTTTGTACTTCATTGTGGGTGTTTGGAGTCAACTTTTGTGTTTTTGTTTGTAGGAAAAATCTATTCACTAACAGGTTTGTAGAAGATTTGTTTCAATATCGGTGAAAAATGGTGTGATCAGAACATAAAGAAAAAATGAGTCAAGCATTGAGTGTAGCTTCGACCAGTGGGAGAAGTGGCGATGCCAAAGATGATACAAAAGGAAAAAGAAATTATTTAGATGAATTCCTCACATTGCTACCAGGTTCAACTCAGAACAGAAAGATAAGTGCTGATGTCTTAACTGATGATTTGAGTTTTATTAGAGATGCAAAAACCCCAGGCTCATCTGGTCATTCCCTGTTCAATTACTTCTTTAATAATAGTGATGAGGCTATGCCAGTTTCAAACCCATGGACTTGTAGATTAGCTAGGTTAATAGTTCCTGACATCTTTGTAGATGTTGATTTTATTTTAGAATTGGCTAGTAGGTATGATGTCCTCACTAAGACAATCAGAAAGGCAGATGGAAAGCCCTAAGTAACCCTAGACTAGAACTCATTCATGAAGGCTTTCAATGTCTATTACCCCATGACCATTGAGATAAACTTGAAGAGCTTAGAAAATAGGTATACAAGATAGTCTATCATTGTAGCCAAATTGATCAAAGAACATCATGTACCAAAGAAAATGAAAACCTATATAGCACCCATCCCAGGGGCAGCCCCATATTTCTACAAGGACTTGAATTTCTATATGAAGTACATATCATATGCACTATGCAGAGTGCTAGGAAAGGATGGAGGAAATGAGAGAATTAACTCAGACATTCTCATGATGGTACTAGATATGTAGAGCCCTCATACTACTTCCAATTATGATTATATCCAATATATCATAGATCAAATGTACCAAGGGTTTATTGATATACAGAGCAAGAAGAATCATCCAAAATTTATGCATTATTTAATTCTTATGCATCTGATCTTGTATTACAATTTCCCCATCATGAATTGTCACTATCTAAGGCCGCAAAGGTTTCATCACAACCAGCCTAACCCTATTAAATTTTGGTTGAGAGTGTGGAATTACACCTCTAGGGAACATGAGTTCTATGCTTTAGAGAATTGGATAGTTTATACAATACTTAAGTGTTTAGGTGTGAACAAGATTAGAATGCCAGTTAAGGCACTAATACATTTGGTACCAAATTGCAATGGCAGTGCCGTTGCAGTTTTTTTGTCACAACCTTGTCGTTGTCGCAATTGCGACGACAGACCATCGCAATTATGATGATGACAAGGTTGTGACTGAAAAATTGCAACGGCACTACCGTTGCAATTTGGTACCAAATGTATTAGTGAGGTACTACAACTATTAAGGCCATGCCAGTGTGTGGACAAATGACTAAGAGATCATAATTGGGGAGACTTCTTCTATGAGAAGAATTATACTTTGATAACGGTGTATGGTTACAATTACACACCCCACATTCTCCCATTTTATGTGCCACCCAGAATTACCGCAATAGAGTTCAACAGGAAACTAATTTTAAGAGAAAAGGAACACTTAGCTCCTCATAGAAAGGGTACTTTGACCCCAAGACAATTTAAGATATTCAAATTCACAATTGGCAAGAAGGCAGAAGAGCTAATAAATCAATGGATAAGCCACTACAGAATGAATGTTTCCCTGTTTAAATTTGTAGACACATAGGGGTTTATATTAAGTGATAGGAAGCTCTTAACTCCTACCATTCCCTTTAACCAAGAACATGAGCAATGCATGGAGGAGGACCTCATCAGAAATATGATGGATGATGAAGAGGTTGATCAAAGGGAATATAAGATCAATGAATTAATGGACCTAGAGAGATAGCTCAAGAGAAAGGGCCTTACTTTTGGGAGTTTCTTCCCAGATATGCCATATTTGAAGAGGCTAGATGCCATGATAAATTCTCACTCTCCTAGGTAACCAATTAGAAGATGCACTTGTAGTGCCAGAGAAGGGCCGCAAGGGACACTCATCATCAGAGTATGATGATGATAGTGAAGGAGAGTACTCAGTAGCTAGCCCCCTCCAATGGATCAACCATTGATTGAAGGACAACCTGCAAAAGAAAAATAGGGAGAACAAGGAGAAAATATAATTGACCTAACACAAGTCCCTGAGGAAGAAGTTACAAATGAGCCCCCACCAAAAAGGAAAAGTTTGAAACAGGGGAGCCATCTCATGAGAAGAATAAAGAGAAGAAGAGGGAAAAAATTGCTTCCCTTATCATAGGAGATATGCCTTATGATCATGAGATTAGAAATCAAATAAGGTAGGGTAAGAAATTGTAGAAAGATAATGAAGAGGAAATTGAATAGCTTCTTCTAACTTGCACTAATGAAAGAGTGCTACATCAGCAACAATTTTTAAATGATGATAATTTCATTAAAACTAAGGAATTCAAGGATTTACTTATTTGTAATAAGAAAGAATAGGTGAGTAAAAAGCTTCAATTGGTAGGAGGTGACCCAGTAACCAAGGAAGCTTTGCAAGAGTTACAGGACTATGACCTTGAATCAGAACAACTAACTCCTGAAGAGGCTAGATAACTGGTAAAATTCAGTAGTATATTGTTGGTAGAAGGATGGGATTTTTCCTTGGTCTTCATAATAGACGAAATAAGAAAACAACCTGATGTTAAATTGTCATCAAAAGTCCAAGTTGGTGAGATGATCAAGGGATATGGATAAAATCCAAAATCCCAAGCACTGGCAATGTGGAGTTTAGTTCCAAAAGATAAAATACCATCTGTGTTGGATATACAAGAAAATATGGAAGGGAATAAGATCATTTAGTCTGTCCAAAACACATGGGACTTAGAGATCTCTAAATGAGGCTAATACTGCCTAATTATTTGAGAGATTCAATAAATTGGCTGGTGAAACAAGTGCCATTTTTAAAGATAGGGAATTGTGCCTTATCAAGATCATCTCACAAGAGAAATTGATTGATGAATTGACACAAAATTGTTGGAAAAGCTTGAGGTTTCCCCTGCTGAACCTAAAGAGGTAATTGATGTTGAGATCTAGATAGAGAAAACAGAGTATGATGCAGTGGAAACAGGGCAAGAGGTCAGAGAGCACAATGAAGCTATATTAGGTGCATTAACAGAGATATTGCAGCATAGAATAAAGAAAATAAAAGATAAGGTTGATGTTGTACATGATTCATATGGTAAGTTGCCAGGCCTCCAAGCTAAGGTTAATAATTTTGTTGCAATTTTGAATCCTTATTATGCTACCTAGTCAGTAAGAACAAGTATATTTGATAGGTTAGCATCTTTGCAACCACTGGGATTAGATCTACCAGAGATAGTAGTCCAAGTGTCAAAGGAGATAGAATAGATAGGATTCACTTTATCAATTTTAAAGGGTAAAGTAAATCAGATTGAGGCCAGAATGCAGATGTTTGGGCCAGACTATAATAAATTTGTACCATCAATAAAGGTAGAGGACAAACATATTAAGCCACTAGGAGAATGGATCTCAGAATTTGATAATGTAATGCCTAGTAAAGAAATATATATCTCTGAAAAAGGTGATTTGGATATGGAGAGATATAATAAAGTTTTGGATGAGGCCTTTAAGGCAGAGACAGACTTCAATAGGTTTGTAATAGATGTCAAGAATAGTACAGATGCTAGGTGGGAAAGATTAAACACAAAGCTTGAAAATATTCAGAACTTTAATTGGCCAACTGATGAAGAAGTCACAACATGGGATGTACTAACAAAATGAAAGAAAAGGAAGGTTGTTGACATTGATTTAGAAATCTTAAATACAGAGTAGAGGACACATGGCACCTGTTCTTTAAGCACAGGAAGGTTAGTAATCTTAAAAGACTAGTGTAAGTTATCCTATATTGGCGGTCACTAGATCTTATTACAAATATCGGATGCTATCCTAAACATATACAAACAAAGGTGTCAGCATCCACAAGAAGACAAAGGCAAATCAGATATTATTCTTCATTTTTGTCCTTCCACTACTTGGAGTTTTCCTGTCTTTTGTCTTTTCTATATTTTAGGGTTAGGTCTTTTAAACCATCCAAGGCTTTTTGCATCTTTATCTTAAGTATTCCAAGATGGTTTAGGCCTATATATAGAGCTCTTGTATCTTTTTGTAAGGGGTTGGAGTTGGAAATCAATGAAATAGAGTTACAAGGCAGACTACTAAAAGTTGTCTGAGCCTTTGTACTATTTGTCTATCTAAATGCATTTGAAGCTTTAAGACATTAATAAAAATATTTTGCAATCTCTTTTCGACATCTTAGTTGTCTCTTTTCATTTATGTTAAAATTTCTTGTATGTTTATTTGTAAGGCACTGAGATATACTGATCACAAGGTGGTTGTGCCATCATTTGTGAGCTCCTTCAAGGAAGGATTAATTATTTCAAGTGACCCCAGAGATCTTAGCATTAATTTAAGGAATTGATGACATAGTAGTAGAAAGAGGATAATCTATAAGGCATTTTATCTTTGTTGCAAGTGTTTTATTGATCAACTTACTATGGAGTTATACTAGATATTGACTTATAGCCCAAGGATATGGCACTGGTTTATAGTTAGCTAAGTAATTTCTCATTGTCCAACCAATATTTTAATCTATCTAATCATTCACATTTCAAATATATATATCATTCAAGTAATCATGTTTAAGGAATAAAATTCAGTTTGTTGATTCCTTTAAGAGAGAATCAAAATAGGTTATCTCTCCTGAGGTTCATAATAACTGAAAAAGGAAGAAGGATGAGAATCCTTATTGCATTACTACTTTCTGTTGTCAAAATACTAGTTTGGATCATTAAGCTCTGTATTAGAATCTTCATATCATTTGCATAGTCATTTACTTGTTGATCCATTAAAAGGCATTTCAGCAAATTAGTAAGAAGATAATCCACTTAAAAGATACTGTCATTCAGTAATCAACCATAGGTAATACCTGCCTGAGTCAGTGGATCTCAAAAAAGGAGGAGGTAATAGTTTCCCCAAATGTTATCTAATACCCTCATCAATTAGCCTTTCTCTTGCATAAAATATGAGTTTGTTTTCAAGGATACAAGTATACTGCCACATTAAAGCTATTTCTGCAAGAAAAAGTGCTAACAAACTTGTGACTCCACTAGGGATTTTTGTGTAAAACTTGTAAAGAAGCTCATAAGGAATCTCTGGTGTTTAGAAGTCAAATCAAGTGAAAATTGAGTTTTTCCATTTTTAAGGTCATTCTAGTAGTATTCAGTATTTCCCAAATTTGGGTGACGACTCTAAAAGTGAAATCTTTGTGATTAGTGGAAAAGTTAAGGATAGATTTTTAAATATGAATACTAGGTCTAGAATGAGGAACAATCCAAAAGTCGAGTTGGATAGTGGGATCCCCACTACTTCAAAAACTAGGATGTCTTGGAGATAAAAGAAAAACCAAGCAAGCATCAATGATTCTTCTCCAAGAAGTGAAGAGAATAGCACTGGAAGGAAAAAGAATAATTAGTCTAGTCAAGAGGAGAGCGCCTCAAAATATGTAGAAGCCCCAAGCCTTGGACTAGACACCTTTGAAATCACTTCCACTTCTAGTGAAAGAGAAGGGACAGATACAATTAGTTTAGACTCAGAGGTCCCTTTTGATGAGCTTGCAGAGGAAGAAGGAATCCTCATGAATCAACTAGCCCTTATTCAGTAGATGAAGAGGGAAAAAGAGCATAAAAAGAAAAAACATGTGCAGAAAGATGTTGATAAGTATAGTAGAAGAACCCTAAGACATAAATTTGCAAAGAATATTGAGAGGTCTCACAGAGACCAAGAAATTCCTAGCACCTACCAAAATTTAGGTCCTCAAAACTTCATAGATAAAGGAAAAAACAAAGTTATAGAAACACAAGTTGAGGAGCCTAAAACTCAAAAGAACCTAACTGAGAAAATTTCTAAATTTGAAATTGACCTTGAAAAGATTAGAAAAGAAAAGGAAACTATGGCTAAGATGTTGGAGAAGGCTGAAGAAGAAGTTTCTACAATAGAAATGAAAAGAAAAATTGATTTCTTATAGTCTACTACAATCTCCTTTGCTGATACAGAAAATGATACAACATCAAAGAACAAGGCTTCTTCTTTTAAAGACATAACAAATTCTTGGCTCCTAAAGATAATGAAAAATTTCAAAGAAGACCCCTTCCTGCAGAAAAGTACAAGCAATTTTCTTTCTTTAGAATTTCAGGTTACCCTAATGTAATACCAGAGGATATGGGAGAAAAGCTTCCAAAATTTTTAGGAAATAATGTTGTAACCTTTGAAGAACATTTAAGAAAATTCTTTGATGTAATAGATGATTTAAATATCAATCATGAAGATGTTCTTATGAAATTATTTGTACAATCTCTAGTAGAAGATGCTAGGGAATGGTTTAGGAGTTTATATCTCATGGTTCTGTAGGAACAATGGATGAATTGATTGATCTATTCAAGGATCAATATGATGAAAAGACTAATGAATGATTGCTGCTAAATGAATTTAAAAATATAAGGAAGAACTCAAATGAAGAAGTTATTGAGTTCAATACAAGATTTCAGTGAGCTATGCATAAGTTGTTTCAAAAAATGAAGCTTGATCAAAAGGTATGTCTTGCTACCTATCTTAATGCTTTTGATTCAAAAATGGGCTATGCAGTAACAGATAAAAATCCTAGAACTTTAACAGAAGCCTATAAAACAACTGTCAATATAGAAATGAATAGAAGGATATTAGGGAAATTGGGTAAAAGAGAGGATCCATGCTTTAATAAGAGTAGTCAAAAGGAACCTGACTAGAGAGAGTATAAGGCTCCACAGAACAACAAGCCATCCTACAATAATAATTACAATCCACAAAATAGGATGAAAAACTACCCCTATGGTACCCAATTTAAGGATGGTAAGCCTATTGCTTCACCAAGAAAAGATAAAACTGAGAATAGGACTCCTGATCCTTTACATAAAAATATTATTCACATGTGTAATGATGAGTTTTGGTGTGAAGCCTGTGAGGCACCACACAATTGATTTTTGCATTGTTTCCTTAGATTTAAAATCAAATGAAGAGAATTACAAGGATGAAGATGATACATGTGATTATAGTATGTGTAATGCATATTCTTGTCATGATATGGATTCTGATGAAGAAATTGAAAATCATGACTTATATGGCTGGCAAGAAAGAATAGAAGTTCATCAGCAACAAGTCTTGTCAGATAATGAAGAAGATGAAAGGGCTGATCACATAAGGTGTTATGCCCAAAATAGTTAGGAACCCTCAATGGTGAGAAAATCCTCTAATAAGGAAAAAGATAGAATCATTGCTGACTTAGTGAGCAAAGCAAGAAACAACTATCACCTAAGAAACACAGTTGTGGGTAATGTTGGAAGTCAACCATCAGGCATCTTTGTAAAATAAAATAAAATAGATGCCAAATATGTACCTAAAGAGGATGGACCTGGGGTAAATGTAAATAGACCTAAGGTAAAAATAGTGAACAAAGCTAATGAACAAAAAGATGTACATGTAGAAAAGGCTAAAGAGCCAGAAGCTAGTTCTTCTTCCCCAAAAATGGAAAATAAGAAATCTAGGAGGGAAGAACCTGTTGTGAATATTCAGATAGAAGAGAATAATATCATTGTCAAAAAATATAAAACCTTTGATTTAAAATATACTCAAATAGATATGGGATAATGTTTATCTCAGATGACTGTAAAAGTCCCATTCCTTGAGATGATGAGAATAAAAGAGCATAAAGATAAAGTTTTGTCAGTACTGAATAATGTATCAATAGTGAAACCTCAGAAAATAGAGCATATTTAAAAAAGACTCAACAACAAGGGAAAAGAGCCTGAAGGGATGATTTCTAAGATCCCTCAGATTTACTTAAACACTAATACTTCTGCAGGGGTAGTTGACCCTTTTTTCTTTACATTATTTATAAATGGAAAGATGCTAAAAAATTGTATGATAGACTCAAGAGCATCAAATACAGTAATGCCTACATAAATTATGAGATCCATGGGTTTACAAGTAGATAATCCTCATGGGAGGTGTCAAGTAATGGACTCAAGAGAGATCCTATTGTTGGAACTATTGAAGCCCTACCTTATAAGTTAGCCATGTGCCCAAATACAATGTTAACCATGAGTGTACTGGTGGTTGATATACCACCACATTATGACATGTTATCTAGAAAATGGAGTGCTTTAATGGGTGGCAGTATTCAGTGTGACTTACCTTATGCCACTTTCAATATAGTTGGAAATAATGTAAAAGTTTCTAGAGAGGGAAGAACACCTCATATGATAGAGCTTCATGAGGATACAAATATTAATTATTGTGTTGATATTGAGATGGAAAATTTAGAATCAAAAGGAGTGATCACCAGTGTGAAAATGTTGATCCTTTGGTGAAGGAGTTGTCTATACAGAGTGATGGTGTGTGGAAAATGTATTTTGATAGAGCCTGTTCAAAAGAAGGATTAGGAGCTGGAGTTCTACTTATATCTCCACCAAATACCACATTCAAATATTTATTTTTGCTATCTTTTTAGTGTACAAATAATACAACAGAATATGAAGCTTTGTTTCTAGGGCTAGAAATTTTTACTAAACATGGTATGAAATGTGTTAAAAGTCTATGGTGACTCAGAGTTAGTAGTAGCCCAGGTAAGGTTCAAATATGCTGTAAAGAATGAAAGATTAAAAATGTATAGACATGCTATTTGGGACCAAATAGAATTCTTTGATGCCTTTAATATAAATTGGATAGAAAGGTCTAGAAACATTATGGCAGATTTCTTGGCCAATGTGGCTTTGAAAACTAATGATATGACCTTAAATGGGGTGTTAATTGTTGAAGTTAAAAGAAGACCGGTTTTCCCAAACAAGATTTACAGCTGGAAAGTGTTTGAGGATGACCAAGATATCCTTAGATTTCTTCAGTGCCTTGATCATTATGAAGAACAACATATAGATTGCAATAATCTACTTGAGGTCATTGATGGTAAGGATTGTGTACTGGGGGATGAGGTTGTCCAACTTAGTTCTAACCAGATTCCTAAGGGATTGATAGAACTTGAGGCATTGTTTACTGATCAGAATGAACATACAGTAAGGGTAAACAATTCCAAAATTGAGGATTTAGAGGAGATAAATTTGGGTTCATAGACCACTCCAAAAATAGTTTACATTGGAAAAGGATTGGACTCTCATGTTAGAACCAACATGATAAGATTACTGAGAAAACATAAGCATGTTTTTGCTTGGTCATATGAAGATCTTGAAGCTTATAGAGAGGATCTTTTCCAACATGAAATCCCACTTAAAACATATATGAAACCATTCAGACAAAAGCACAGACCTATTAATCCTCTGTTGGCTCCTAAGATGCAACAGGAGTTGATGAAGTTAAAAGATGCTGGAATTATTCAGCCTATCTGACACTCCACTTGGGTCTCAAACCTAGTACCAATAAGAAAGAAGAATGGTGATATAAGACTGTGTGTAGATTTTAGAAACTTGAATATTGCTTCCCTAAAGGATAACCATTTTCTACCAAACATGGAAGCAATGTTGCATAGGGTAACTGGTTGTGAGTTGCTATCAATGATGGATGGATTCTCAGGCTACAACCAGGTACTTGTGAAAGAATTAGAGCAATTCAAGACTGCTTTTACTACTCCATGGGGAACCTATGTCTATGTCAGAATTCCCTTTGGATTAATAAATGCAGGAGCAACTTTTCAGAGAGCCATGGATGTGGCATTTAAAGAATTTATTGATCTATTCATGGTTATTGATCAAGATGATTTGACTGCATATTCTAAAAAAGTAGGGGTTCATTGCAAGCATCTAGAGAAATCTTTTAATAAGGCTCTAGAATATGGTGTTTTACTAAACCCTAGAAAATGTCATTTTGCAATCACAAAATGAAATTTATTGGGACATATAGTGTCCAAGGATGGATTTAGGATAGACCCCGAGAGAATAGAGGCTAGCCAAAAGCTCACTGCTCCAAAAAACATAAAAGGAGTACAATCTTTCTTAGGAAAGATAAATTTTGTCAGAAGATTCATAGCTAATTTTGCAGAAATTGTCAAACCCATTATCAAATTGCTAAAGAAAGATGCAAAATTTTAATGGAATGAGGAAGCTTAAGTAGAATTTGAGAGAATAAAGAAGGCAATACAAGAGTTACCTATTTTGAAATCTCCATATTATAGTAAGCCCTTTTCTTTATTTTCATTTGCATCTTTTCACACTATAGATGTTGTTCTGTTACAAAAGGATGAAGAAGAGTTTGAACATCCAATAGCCTTTTTTAGCAAATCCCTTCAAGCTGTAGAAATAAATTATGAGATGATGGAGAAGCAAGCATATGCCCTGGTAAAAGATGTAAAATATTTTAGACCATACTTAGTTTGTGCTAAGGTGCTTGCATATGTGCCTCATTTAGCAGTGAAAGATATTCTTACCCAATCAGAAGTAATAGGTAAGAGATGTAAGTGGATTAACCAAATTCAAGAATTCAATTTAGAAATCCACATTACAAAGTTGGTGAGAGGTCAGGGTTTGGAAAAACTTATGAAAGAGGAGAACTTAGATCTGGTACAAGTAAATAGTACAGAGATACATGATTAGACAATCACAAGTATAGAGAAACAACCATTTTATGTTGATATTGTATATTTCTTGAATAATGCCAAGTGTCCTAATGCTATGATAGATAACCAAAAGAGAAGTCTCAGATTGCAGGCTCAGAGATACACCTTAGTATAAGGAGATTTATATTGGAAAGATAGAAATGGTGTATTATTATTATGTTTAGATCAAAGCCAATATGAGAAGATGTTAAATGAAATGCATGTTGGGGTATGTGGAGGTCATTTTTCTGCCGAGACTACTGCCCATAAAATTTTAAGGGCTGGATATTTCTGGCCTAGCTTATTCAAAGATACCCATGCATTTGTTAGGAGATGTGAGCCATGTCAAAGGTTCACAAATAAGCTAAAATTTTCAGGAGCCTTGTTACTAAACCATGTGAATGCTGAAGCTCCTTTTTCTATGTGGGGAATTGATTTTATAGGTGAATTTTTAGAGAAATCCAGTGGTAGACATAGTTGGATACTTGTAGCCATAGGTTATTTTAAAAAATGGATTGAAGCTATACCCACAAAAAAGGCAACAAGTAAAGTTACGAATTTTTAATGGAAAATATTTTAACCAGGTTTGGTGTGCCTACAAAGTTAGTAATGGATAATGCCATGTGTTTTAGATCATATGAGATAAAAGATTTTTGTGAGAAATATGGGATAATGATGTCTTATTCATCCCCATATCATCCTCAAGAAAATGGAAAAGCTGAGTCTAATAACAAAAGTATATTGAAGATCTTGAAGAAGACTCTTGAAAAGACTAAGAGAGCATGGCATACAAAACTGAAATTGGCACTATGGACTGACAAGGTAACACTCAAGAAAGCAACAATAAAATCACCATTTGAACTTGTATATGGTATGAAATCAAGAATGCCAATTAATAATTTGTTACCTACATACCAGTTTATACAAGAAGAATAGTTAGAACTTTCTGACAACATGCAAGATAGAATAATGCAATTGGCAAAGTTGGATGAAATTAGAAAGGATAGCCAAAAAGAGAACATAAAATTTAAAAAAAAAATGAAATATATTTTTGATAAAAGGGCTAGCAATAGAAAATTCCAACCAAATGACCTTGTTTTTTAGTGGAATGTGAGAGCAGGGGATAAAGGGAAGCACAAGAAATTTGAGTCATTATGGCTTGGACCATTTGTTATTTCTCAGAGATTTGGTAAAGATTCTTATCTTCTGAAGAATATGGATGGAGAAGATTTTGATTTGCCTGTGCATGGGCAATTTTTGAAACCTTTTTTCAATTGAAAATCAAATTTTCATGCGCAAGTAAGTATGTATCATATGTAAATAAGTGTGTTTCCTTTCTATTGTGTGTTTCTTTCCTGTAGTAGGTTAGTCAGCATCACCTTTTTTTTTTGAAGAGGTCTGCAACCAGAGATTCTGTGGTTCTTCTCATAAAATTATGTTTAGCCATCCTAAGAGAGAGCCACTGTTGGTTGTATTTCCTATTTTTGAGTCTTCCCTAAAAAAATTTGAAGTTTCCTATCAAACCTATGCTCAAAAAATTGAAAGTCATGGCTGAAATTGCCTATATATCTCTGCAAATAAATGTTTTGACCCTAAACCTAACCAAAAATGCCCAAAACCCTAAACCCTAGGGTCATCTCTGCTCGAAAATGTCAAAAGGCCCTAATTCTCTGAAAAACCTTCTATTTTGAAGTTACTTTATCGTAACTTAAAAACCACTTAAAAGCATGTGTTATATTTTGTGGTCACCAAGTCTCTTTATAAAATCTGAATATTCTTTTCTATTAAGAGACTTAGCGATTTCCCTTTAGTCGTGTTATCTCTGTAAAAAAGGAATACACCTTTAGTTATTTGGAGACTGAGAGATAATCATCTGATGCAAAGTGTTGGCTAACAGATTTGTTCTCTTTATACTCTGATATTTAACCTACAACTCTATGCCTCTAAAAACAAATCGTTTACACAACAGTAGGGCAAGCATTTACTTTGCTTCCCTCTGAATTTTGCAAAAAGGTACAGCTCCCTTTATAAAATATTCAATGAATGGAAAATGCAAT
>MU223517.1:260783-280690 GCA_018584345.1 Thuja plicata | reverse complement strand
AATTGCTTCACTCCGTAGTCTTCGATCTCTTGTACTCTTTTCACAATTTCTGCACAACTTTCCGCATCACTTTCCCAGATTGGGACCAACGTCTGAATCTCACCCAAGAGTGCTTCGCCATCTACACATGTGCTCACGAATTCTCTGATAAAAGTGCTCCCTTTTGTTATGATGCCGTCTGTCCAAGCCTTCATCACCTCTGTCCAGGTCCTCCCAATCTGCACCTGTTTGACTAACTTCTGATTTTCCGCCGAATTAGGGTCAAATCCTTGATGAACCTGTGCTAGAGGAATCGCGCCATTCTCAGCCAACGAAGATAGGAATTCTTCCATGGTCGAAACTATCTGCTTCAACTCCCTCTTCTCTCTGCTATCTTTTTGTGACTGTCCTAGCATATGATCAGCAGAGAATTTAAAAATGTGGTCGCGAGAGTCCCTGTTCAGCACTCCCAACTCCATCTTTGTGATTTCGTAATCCTTGGGTTCAGGTTCTTGTGTATCTCCCATCGATCTCACCGTAGCAATTTCAGCAGTGACTTTTCCTGTAGAAGGATCCGTTATTAACCTTGCATCACTCTTCATCCTTTTAGTTTTTGGCGTACGAGCTGCATACTTCGTCACTATTTCTTTAACCGGCATAGACAGAGGCTTGAAGCTTTTCCTTTTGTTAACTGATTCTGTGAGCCACGATGGGATCGTGCTAGACACCATCTGATTGTCGGGGGTTTTCACAAGTGTATCTGCATCCTGAGACAGGTCTTGGCGGTGCGTTAGAACTTCCTGCATCTTGCCCTTGTGATCAGGAGTGAACGACAGATCATCATCATTGAGGTCACCAACGTCGCCCAGATAATAGGGTTCCTCTGAAGACATTTGGTTTTTCTTCTCAGACCTTGTCCTTGGTCTTGACCTTGGTGCGGTTGGATGTTTTGCCGAGGCTGTCTTCTCCTTCAGTGGTATTTTCTCACCTGCATTTGATGACAAAAGAGAACTATTAACAAGGGTTCATGTTACATCCTCAATGGGCGACCCAATGTTATGGCTTGTATCTGTAAGAAGCTGAACTTCTTTCTTCTTCAACACGATCCAGTTCTCTGTTTCTTCGAAAATACTGCGAGCTCGGAGTTTGATATCACTAGACTCCTTTCTACTCCAATCAATGATCGAAACAACACTCTCCTCAAAAAAAGTGGTAGATGGACAGGGAACCTCTGAATCATTATCTTCTATGTTTCTGATATCAAACTTTAACAGCAGCAGCTTAATCTGAGAAACTGTGAGCCTGGTTCTATCTTGTTCCCAAATCATTTTTTCATTGCTGAGATCCTCCCATAGGTCCTCCAGGTGGTAACTTGGTGAAGGGCATTTTCCTAATCCAAGGGTCTGTCTTGCAAAGCCTTTTCTGTCGAATCCTGTTCTTGGTTCATAGAAAGGCATGTGAAAATTCAATAAATTACTACCCACAACAGATGCATCCAGCATGCTATTACAGACTAAGTGGCCTAATTTCACCGGGAACAGAGAGTTCCATTTATTTTTTGGGAGAGCTGTTTTAATGACAATGAACAACTGCTTGCAGACTTCGGCAAGAATGAAACAGTCAAAGGCGTACCTAGGTAGCTTCAATGGTTCTTCCTCAAATCCTCCTACCCGAATGTATGTAAAACGAGGAAATTGAATATAAAAGCTGCCAAATATTTTGACCAATCTCTGGGCGTTGTCAGAAATCCTTTGGTTAGGTCTGCCAGCCAATTCTTGATGCAACTTACCCCAGAACACATCATGTATTATTCTATAATCTTCCAACACCTTATCTCTTCTTAGTAAAGGACAATACTCATAGATAAATAAATTTCCATTCCAGGGAGCTTTCTGAATAGGGGAGAGATCTTGGGTGCAAGCCAGACAATACATTAGATACGAAGACATGTAGAACCCTTCCCTGGTCATCTGATTCTATTTGAGCTGGTCTTGAAGAGATGCGGCTATAATTTTAGCCCAGTCAATGTGCTGGCTTCCTTCTAAGATGATTTCTACAAAATGGTACATCCACTCATCAAAGAACAGGGCTTGTTCCGAACCTTTTAGTCTGTGAAGAAGAACAACCAAATCATGTATTAGTGGGTTCATATGGTCCTTTGTGAGGGTTTTAGGAAAACATGACCCTCCTTTATAGTTGGTCTTCGTCCACTTTCTCGCTATGTGACTCCTATTTTTATCAACATTTTCCCTGAACTGGGCTAGAGACTGGGTAGGCGTAAAATTGACAAGACCTTCATCTGGTATTTTAAAGACTGCTAAAATGGTTTTGTGGTTAACAGGGATTAGGGTTTGGCTGTCTGTGTTCAAAATACTCTTCAATTTTACATCGTATCTATTGATACATTCTTGTACCAATTTTGGACAAACAGTAGCCGGCGGAAAATCAACCGCTTCTAACAACCCACTAGCTAGGACTTCTACAATGAACTCCTCGTCAACACGAGCTGTGAGCTTTGAAGGTATAGTATCAACTGAAACCCCTACAGATCTATGTCCGTTATGACTGGGGCTCTACATTCAAGATTCTTCACATTGCCAAAGAAATGCATGACAGACCTCATGCTTGCTTAAGAATATGACAGTCTACCAGCTCACTGCTTGAACTAATGAATTTGAAGGAATAACCAGAAATGAGAAGGCAGAGCTTGAAAGAAGCTACCTGTATGCTTTGCACTTCGATCAGACCACCCTTCCAGCGCCCAGACCCCGCAATGCACAATGAGGAAAAAGACTTACCAAGTTTCTGTTTTTAATTGCCACTTGAAGCGCGAAATATACTCCATCATGCGAGTATTAATAGGGTTTTTAATACCAAGTGGTGATGAGCAATGAATGCTTTCAAATCAAATTAACTCTTCAGGATCCGCCACCTTTTTAATCATCATTATTCAATCTCAAACCAAATATTTTCAATTCGTGCAAGTGATTGCCTCGTTTTCCGTGCACTGGTCCGCTCATTGAAATCATGCCACGTCAACCGACGCGTCTTGTCAGGTCATCACATCATTATTAATAACGCTGGCAGCCTGTTTGAACTACTTTGAACTCCTTCGAACCGGAGTTCGAAGAGGTTCAAAGAGGTTCAACCCCTCTCAAGAGGTAAATGCCGCGCGCTTTCCTGCATAACACATCGTTAGTAATAAAGGACTTAGGCCGCTTTTGAACTCCTTCGAACTACTTCGAACCGGAGTTCGAAGAGGTTCAAAGTGATTCAAATGACTCAAAAGGATATGTTATCAGTTTTAAAATAGACCAAACAGGTACAAACGACGCCGAAAGCTGGGATTTGACAAACTCAAATGCGCGAAGCCTCGTGGAAGGACCAGCAAAGTGGAAGAATGAACAGAGTGAAGCTGTGACTAATGAAGGCACGAGAACTTGAAAGGTTCAAAATATGGCGACTCCTACTCACCCAACACAAAGTAAATCTAATGGTGGTCAAATTGTCTCTAGATGAGATTAGGGTCAATGATTTTTTTTGGCAACTTTGAGTTTACTCAGCCGCGTTGTCTCCAAAAGTGACTTGGGATTTTGAGTTAAGTTGAAAAGTTAAAATTTCACTGCAGTCACTTTGTCTCCAAATAGAAATGAGTTAAGACAAAAGACACGAGACTCAGCGACAACCATTGATCAGAAGTTAAATCTTATGGTAGTTGGGAGGTCTCCAGATTAACCTTGCAGTTCCAAAATTATCAAGCAAGATTGAGTTTGTACAGTTGCTAAGTCTCCTGAACCAACTAAGGTTAAAGTTGAGTTTTAAATATTATGTTGTTAGGGAGTCTCAGTATAAAGTGTGAGTTAAGTTAAAAATCAAAAGGAAATCTAACGAAAATCTAACGGTGGTCGTCAAGTCACTAGGAGAATTTGAAAAATCAAAGTTTTTCCAGCGATTTGGAGACAAGGTTTATATTAAGACACGTGTTCAAAAGGTATGTATTAGTTATAAGTTATTGAGTCATGTGGTCTCCGAATAGCATTTGGCAACTTGGTTATGATAGTCACATTATCTCATGATATATTAGGGTTTTCATTAAGAATCACGAGACTTGGCGTAAACCATTGGATGCAAATAAAAGAAGATCTATGGTAGTCGGATGATCGCTAGATAAAGTTTCAAAATTCAAGATCATTCAGTGATAAGGAAATAAAGGTGCAGTCACAAAGTCTCTGAATGGAAACCAAAGGGTTTAAAAGGGGTTATAAAATGCTTTAGTTGCCAAGTCTCATAAAGCAACGATAGTTGAGGGATTTTCCTAGTGATAGAGAGACATGCAGTCACGAGGTCACCAGAAAGGTAATCAGATTTAAAATTATGACTTTTCTTTAGCGCCAAGAGGTACAATTGCGAGCCAATGAGAAGTAAGAGGTAAATGCCATGTTGGGAAAAGTATCTGAGATGTATTCATGATAGCCAATCAGATTGGATTTTGATACTTTGTCAAATATAATACGGGTTTTTAACAGAAAAGTAATTATTCAAATTTGGTTTCCTGTCATTTTCAGTAATTATGGCTAGAAAGAAAATTAATTCCATAGCACAAGGAATTGAAGCTAGAAATGACTGAATTTGCAAATAAATGATTTGTGCATTGATGATTCTGAGATAAATAGAGGTTGCAGTTAATCACTTTACTTCACCAGCTTTCAAGTTTTCAGAGCATAAGATTTTACATGTGATCAACATTTTTTGAGAAGACTGAGATTTCCAAGCAGTAAGTGTTCAAAGAAGTGATTTTCTAGTCCATAATTCAGAGAGTAGTATAATTGGTGATCTTTGCAGTGTTTAGAAGTACAAATTACAGAGAAATTCATAGCTGGTGGTGAGGGTTTGTAGAATATTTGTTTCAATATCGATAAAAAAAAGGGTGATCAGAACAGAAGGAAAAAATGAGTCAAGCATTAAGTGTAGATTCGACCAATGGGAGAAGTGGTGATGTCGAAGATGATACAAAAGGAAAAAGAAATTATTCAGGTGAATTCCTCACATTGTTGCAAGGTTCAACCAAGATTAGAAAGGTAAGTGTTGATGTCTTCACTGATGATTTGAGTTTTATTAGAGATGAAAAAACCCCAGGCTCATCTATTTATTCCCTATTCAATTAATTTTTTAATAATAGTGATGAGGCTATGCCAGTTTCAAACCCATGGACCTGTGGATTAGCGAGGTTAATAGTTCCTAACATCTTTGTAGATGTTGATTTTATTTTAGAATTGGCTAGTAGGTATGATTTCCTCACTAAGACAATAAAAAAGGTAGATGGAAAGCCCTTAGTAACCCTAGATAGGAACTCATTCATGAAGGCTTTCAATGTCTATTATTCCATGACCACTGAGATAAACTTGAAGAGCTCAGAAAATAGGTATACAAGAGAGCCTGGCATTACATCCAAATTGATCAAAGAACATCATGTACCAAAGAAAATGAAAACCTATATAGCACCCATCCCAGGGGCAACCCCATATATCTACAAGGACCTAAATTTCTATATGAAGTACATATCATATGCACTATGCAGAGTGCTAGGAAATGATGGAGGAAAAGAGAGAATTACCGCAAACATTCTGATGATGGTACTGGATATGCAGAGACCTCATACTACTTCCAATTATGATTATATCTAGTATATTATAGATCAGACACACCAAGGGTTTATTGATATACAAAACAAGAAGGATCATCCCAGATTTATGCATTATTTAATTCTTATGCATCTGATCTTGTATTACAATTTCCCCATCATTAATTGTCAATATCTAAGGCCATAGAGGTTTCATCACAACCATCCTAACCCCACTCAATTCTGGTTGAGAGTGTGGAATTACACCTCTAGGAAACATGAGTTCTATGCTTTTGAGAATTGGATAGTTTATCAAATACTTAAGTGTTTAGGTGTGAACAAGACCAGATAGCCAATAAAGGTACTCCAGCTATTAAGGCCATGCCAGTGTGTGGACAAATGGCCAGGAGATCATAATTAGGGAGACTTCTTCTATGAGAAGAATTATACTTTGATAAGGGTGTATGGTTGCAATTATGCACCCCACATTCTCCCATTTTATGTGCCACCCAAAATTGCCGCAATTGAATTCATCAGCCAACTAATTTTAAGAGACAAGGAATACTTAGCTCCTCATACAAAGGGTACTTTCACCCCAAGAAAATTTAAGATATTCAACTTCACAATTGGCAAGAAGGAAGAAGAGATGATAAATCAATGGATAAGCCACTACAGAATGAATGTAGCCCTGTGTAGATTTTTAGACATAGAGGGTTTTATATTAAGTGCTAGGAAGCTCTTGAATCCTACCATTCCCTTTAACCAAGAACATGAGCAAATCATGGAGGAGGACCTCATCAGAAATATGATGGATGATGAAGAGGTTAATCTAAGGGAAAATAAGTTCAATGAATTTATGGACCTAGAGAGATAGGTCAATAGAAAGGGCCTTACTTTTGGGGGTTTCTTCTTAGATATGCCATATTTGAAGAAGCTAGATGCCATGATAAATTCTCACACTCTCCTGTGTAAACAATTAGAAGATGCACTTCTAGTGCTAGAGAAGGCTGCAAGGGACACTCATCATCAGAGTATGATGATGATAGTGAAGGAGAGTACCCAGTGCCTATCCCCCCTCCAATGGATTAGCCATTGATTGAAGGACAACCTGAAGAATAAAAAGAGGGAGAACAAGGAGAAAATATAATTGACCTAACATGGGTCCCTGAGGAAGAAGTTACAAATGAGCCCCCACCAAAAAGACAAAAGTTTGAAACAGGGGAGCCATCTCATGAGAAGAAAAAAGAGAAGAAGAGGGACAAAATTGCTACCCTTATCACAGGAGATAGGCCTTATGATCATGATCTTAGAAAGAAAATAAGGCAGGGTAAGAAATTGCAGAAAGATAATTAAGAGGAAATTTAATTGCCTCTTCTAACTTGCACTGATGAAAGAGTGCTACATCAACAAAAAATTTTAAATGATGATAATTTATTTAAACTAAGGAATTCAAGGATTTCCTTATCTAGAATAAGAAACAACAAGCGAGTATAATTTGAAATTGGCGGGAGGTGACCCAGTAACCAAGGAAGCTTTGCAAGAGTTACAGGACTATGACCCTAAATCAGAACAACTAACTCCTAAAGAGGCTAGAAAATTAGTAAAATCATGTGGTATATTGTTAGTAGAAGGATGGGGTTTATCCTCGGCCTTCATAATAGACCAAATAAGGAAACAAACTGATGTTAAATTTTCATTGGAAGTCCAAGTTGGTGAGATGATCAATGGATTTAGATACAATCCAAAATCCCAAGCACTGGGAATGTGGAGTTTAGCTCCAAAAGATCAAAAACCATCTTTGCTGGATATACAAGAAAATATGGAAGGGGATAATATCATTTGGTCTTTCCAAAAAATAGGGGACTTAAAGATCTCTCATGTGCTAACACATTTTGCACAATTAAATGAGGCTAAGAATTCCCAATTATCTGAGAGATTCAATAAATTGGCTGGTAAAACAAGTGCCATTGTTAAAGACAGGGAATTTTGTCTTATCAAGATCAGCTCACAAGAGAAATTGATTAATGAATTAACACAACAATTGTTGGAAAATCCTGAGGTTTCCCCTCCTAAACCTAAAGTGGTAATGGATGTTGAGATCTAGACAGAGCAAATAGATTATGATGCAGTGGAAACAGGGCAAGAGGTCAGAGAGTATAATCTTTTAAGGTGCATTAATAGAGATATTGTAGCATAGACTAAAAATAATAAAATTTAAGGATGATGTTGCGTATGATGCATATGGTAATTTTCCATGCCTCCAAGCTAAGGTTAATAATTTTGTTGCAATTTTGAATCCCGATTATGCTACCTGGTCAGTAAGAACAAGTATATTTGAGAGGTTAGAATCTTTGCAACCACTGAGATCAGATATGCCAGAGATAGTAGTCCAAGTGTTAGAGGAGATAGAATAGATAGGATTCACTTTATCATTTTTTAAGGGTAAAGTAAATCATATTGAGGCCAGAATGCAGATGTTTGGGCCAGACTATAATAAATTTGTGCCATTAATAAGGACAGAGGACAAACAGATTAAGCCACTGGGAGAATGGATCTTAGAGTTTGATAATGTAATGCCTAGTAAAGAAATATATATCTTTGACAAAGGTGAGTTGGATATGGAGAGATATAATAAGGTTTTGGTTGAGGCCTTTAAGGAAGAGACAAAATTCAATAGGTTTGTAATAGATGTCAAGAATATTACAGATGCTAGGTGGGATAGATTAATGACAAAGATTGAAAATATTCAGAACTTTAATTGGCCAACCGATGCAGAAGTCACATCATGGGATGTACTGACAAAACCAAAGAAAAGGAAGGCTATTGACATTGATTTAGAAATCTTTGATATAGAGTAGAGGACACATGGCACCTGTTCTTTGAGCACAGGAATGTTAGTAATCTTAAAAGACTAGTGTAAGTTAGCCTGTATTAGCGGTCACTAGATCTTATTACAAATATCAGATGCTATCCTAAACATATACAAAAAAAGGTGTTGACATCCACAAGAACACAAAGGTAAATTAGATCTTATTCTTTAGTTTTGTCCTTCCACTGCTTGGAGTTTTCCTGTCTTTTGTCTTTTCTAGATTTTAGGGTTAGGTTTTTTAAACCACCCGAAGCTTGTTGCATCCTTATCTTATGGATTCCAAGTTGGCTTAGGCCTATATATAGAGCTCTTGTATCTTTTTGTAAGGGGTTGGAGTTGGAAATTAATGCAATAGAGTTACAAGGTAGACTACTAAAATTTGTTTGAGCCTTTGTACTATTTGTCTATCTGAATGTATTTGAAGCTTTAAGACATTAATACAAATATTTTGCAATCTCTTTTATGCATCTTGGTTGTCTCTTTTCATTTATGTTAAAATTTCTTGTAATTTTATTTGTAAGGCTCTTAGACATACTGATCACAAGGTGGTTGTGCAGTCATTTTTGAGCTCCTTCAAGGAAGGATTAATTATTTCAAGTGACTCCAAAGATCTTATCATTAATTTAAGGATTTGATGACATAGTAGTAGAAAGAGGATAATCTGTAAGGCATTTTATCTTTGTTGCAAGTGCTTTATTGATCACCTTACTATGGAGTTATACCATATATTGACTTATAGCCCAAGGATATGGCACTGGTTTATAGTTAGCTAAGTAATTTCTCATTGTCCAACCAATAATTTAATCTATCCAATCATTCACATTTCAAATATACATTCCATTCAAGTAATTTTGTTTATGGAATATAATTCAGTTTGCTGATTCCTTTAAGAGAGAATCAAAATAGGTTATCCATCTTGCTGTTCATAAGAACTTAAAAAAGAAAGAAGGATGAGATTCCCTATTGTTACTATTTTTTGTTGTCAAAATACTAATCTGGATCATTAAGCTTTGTATCAAAATCTTCATAGTCATTTGCATAATCATCTACTTGTTGATCCATTAAAAGGCATTTTAGCAAATTAGTAAGAAGATAATCCACTTAAAAGATACTTTCATTCAGTAATAAACCATAGGTAATACCTTCCTGAGTCAGTGAATCTTAAAAAAGGAGGAAGTAATAGTTTCTCCATATGTTATCTAATACCCTCATCAATTAGCCTTTCTCCTGCATAAAATATGAGTTTGCATTCAAGTATACTGCCACATTAAAGTTGTTTCTGCAAGAAAAAGTGCTAACAGGTACCAATTACATTTTACTGTAGGTCTTGGAACAAGCATCAATGTATCATTTTTCTAAATTTGATCAAGTTCCTCCTCCATATCTTTTACCCAATCTTCATCATTGATTGCTTCCTTCACTATCTTAGGCTCATACTTGGAAATCAAACAAGTACTTTCTTTGAGTTTTCTTCTGGTTAGAACACCTGTATTCTTATTGTTACTCCAATTTCACATTGAATTTGTCATTAGTTATCAAGAAGAAAAAATGTACAGTCGATGATAGATTCAACACAAGACAGTCCATATATATCACCGAAGTGCAGAGTTAACCAAGAGAACTAATTATGCCTAGAGTCAACCTAGTGCAGTGATAACTAAGTAAATAGATTATACCGAGTGAAAACAACACTGAGATACACAAGCATAATTGAACACTAGTATAAACAAGATATACAGTGTACACCAAGCACCGAGGAACAACATTAATCAAGTGGAACATAGTGTTAGTAATAATTGAGAGCGGGGGTGAATCAGTGGCCTAAAAAATATTCCAATAATCAAACCTTAAAACTTAGTACCACAAAATTATACCTCTAGTTATCTTTAGTCCTATAAGATGAATGCCTCCAAATAATTATATCAAATTACTACTTGTCGAAATGCTTTGTAAAACCTTCTACTGTATGTTTACCAAAAACCAATCTGTTAATTTACTGACAGACAATAAATTATCTAGAGTATACCAGTCAATCAAATTAAGTTATGTATAATGAAAAACACTAAAGTAATGAATCATAGACACATTGACACATGGATTTTTAACGTGGAAACCCTGTTAAGGGAAAAACCACTAGGGACCGGTAACCCAAAATTTTCACTCTTCTAAAGTGAGCTCGGTGAAGAGCCAACCCTGTGAAAGGTTACAAACATGCTATTAGGTGTGACCTTGTTAGAGGATTTAAAATTTTAGTTTGTCACTTGATATCGGACATCTCTATGCTACCATCCTTGATCAAACACTCACTTGGCCTGCTAATAGGTATCTGGCATCTCATGCTATCTTCATTATCAAATTTTTTGATAGTCCACTGGATGTATCTCAATATAGAAAGGATCTTTAAATCCCACTTGGTTAAGAGACTTTCTGAATCAATGGTTAAACTAAAACAGTATGATCTGTTCACATATACAACTTATACTTGCATATTTTTAGATCTATTGTAATCTCACAAAACTATTCTAATCAATATAACTCTGTTTATACCTTTTCTCCACTTTGATCCTACTTGGTGATGTTTTTCTCTATCGCTCAGTATCCGTAGAAAACTTTAGCTCTTTCCTTAGCTTGTTGATCAGTACTGTATGAAGTTTCTCTTCATCATTTTCTCTTTAGCATCCTCTTTTTCATTCCCTCCCCACACAATTCATAATAAATTGATTTGTCTCTTTATAGACATGATATTACCATTGTTAGGTTCTTAATTTTCTTGAACTTGGCTCGCGTGATCCACAATTCTCACCAATTAGATTTAAAGAAAAAAATCTTGTTTTATCTCGCTAAGATCTTCTTTCCAACTGGACAAATCATCTTTAAATCATTCACTTATCTCTAGCTTATTTTGTCGATGAAAACAATGATAACAACTAGTTAAGTCTATATTTATCTCTGCTAGCTAGATATTTTGTCATTTGTGAACTCCAGTTATTTTTGGTTTTAACTCTCTGATAGCGTCAGTCAACACTCCAGTTCTCCTCTGGCTTCTCCGTCAGTTTGCATTATGTTTCTAGCCATCGGGTATTCTTGATTCTGCTCGTCGGTAATGTTTGTCAGTTTTCTTGCTCATGCATCACTGTGACTTGACTGTTGGTGATCTCTATCCATCGGGTTCCACTGACCGTCAGTGTTTGAATTCACAATGTGAATGCTTGTCTTTTATGCATTACAGAAAGCATAATCTTTATCTCTCTGATTATCTAAAGTCTTTGACACTTTGATTATAACCGATTGGATTATATCAAGTTGAAATCAATGACAATAAAATCCATTAACTAATTTAATGTCTTGCATTATCCTTCTGCATTTTGGTGATCAACTTAACATCTTCAAACATTCAATCAGTTACATGTCATCAATCTCTCCCTTTGGCATTGATGGCAACATACTACATTAGCATACTATACTATCACTAATACAATATGAAATACATAGCTTCATCTAGATTTCCTAATATAAATATTAAAAATGTTTGGCTTTCGGTAAGCTCAAAAATAGCTTAAATTTGTTTCCTGCATAATGGTTGTCTTCAATATTTAATCCCTTCATTGGATAGATGTGGCATCTGATTTCTCTATTCTGGTATGTGCTCTGCCTTGACTATTCCTCTTCTTGATAATCTCTTTTTCCTTTAACAACATTCTTTCTCTTTGTCTAAACTCTCTCCCTTTGTAACTTCTCTTCCTTAGATGGATATTTCATGTGTTATCAATTTCTCTCCCTTAGAATATTGATTAGCTCTTCATTTATGATTCTTGGGAACTTCTCTTCATTGATATTGATATAATATTTTCCTTTATCATAACGAGAACATCTCTCCCTTTTCTTTTATGATAATTAGAAGAACATCTCTCCCTATCATCTCCCTTTTTGTATGATAATGAGAACACCTTTTGTATGATAATGAGAACATCTCTCCCTTTGACAACAATGCCAAACAAAAATATTTCTCCTTGATTTATCATCTATATCATGTTCCATATCTTTGCATATTATATTCCTTGAATTTATCTATCCATCAGCAATACAATGTTCTAATTTTTGGTGTAGATGTGTACCTTGCAATGTACAGATGTATATGTTGTTGTCCATCTTAGTGTTTGCAACAAAATGACTGATCTTTATGTTTGGTATAGGCTAATGCAAGCTCCTAGTCAGTTTACTGACTGATAGACAAGGGTTGAACCCCTAGTATCTGTCTCAGGTACTCAAAAGTATCCTTCAGTAACGTCTTGATGAATATATTAGCTAACTGTTCCTTTGATTGAACATATTCCAATTTTGCTTCTTTTGTTTTCACTTGTTCCCTTAGATAGTGATACTTGATAGCAATATGTTTTGTCTTAGCATGCATGATTGGATTCTTAGAAATGTTTATTGCACTGGTATTATCACAGTAGATAATTACTGGTTCAAGAATCTTCATATTCATACCTTCCAACAATTATTTGATCCATGCAATATTGGAGCAATTTGCAGCAACAGCCACATACTCTACTTCTGTAGTAGACTAAGAGATGTGTCCTTGCTTATTTCTTATCCATGTGACAAGTCTCTCACCCATGAAGAATGCTCCTCCATTTGTGCTCTTTCGGTCATCAATGTTTCCAGCCCAATCAACATCTGTATAGACTTGTAGCTCAAATTTTCCTTCTCTTTTGTACCATAAGCCATAGTCCTTGGTCTTCTTTAGATATCCTAGAATTCTTTTCACAGCAGTCATATGTGATTCTTTGGGATTAGTAGAGAATCTTGTAAATATTCCCACTGCATGTGCTATATCTAGTCTGGTGTGAACAACATACATCAGTTTGCCAATCATTGATCTATATAAGGTTTGGTTTACCTCATTTGTCTTGTCTTCTTTTGTCAACTTGTATCCAGTAGCCATAGGTGTTCCAACTAGTTTTGAATCTTCCATCTTGAATATCTTTAGCACTTCCTTGATGTATTTGAACTAAGTGTTATAAATGCCTACATCTTGTTGAAGAATTTGTAGACCAAGAAAGAATTCGATCTCCCCAAACATAGACATTTCAAATTCCTTTCTCATTTCATTAGAAAAGGATTTGTATAATAATTCATTTCCCCCAAAAATGATATCATCAAAAAAAATTTCAACAATCAGAATATTACCCTCGGTATCTTGTTTTAAGTACAGATTGCTATTTTCACTTTTTCTGACAAATTTTATGCTAATGAGATATGAGTGAAGTCTTTCATACCAGGCTCTTGGTGCTTGTTTCAATCCATACAAGGCTTTATGTATTCTAGATACCATGTTTCTCTTTGTTGGATTAACAAACCCTTCTGGTTGTTCAATGTATACCTCTTCTTCAAGTATTCCATTTAGGAATGTAGATTTGTCATCCATTTGGTATACCTTGAATCCTTTAAATGCAGCATAAGCAAGTAAGATTCTAACTCCTTCTAGTCTAGCAACGGGTGCAAAAGTTTCTACATAATCAATACCTTCTTCTTGTGCATATCCCTTGCATATTAATCTTTCTTTGTTTCTAGTGACTTCTCCATTCTCATTCAGCTTATTTCTGAATATCCATTTGGTACCAATGACATTCTTGTCATCTAGTCTCGGTACTAGTGTCCATGTATTGTTCTTCTCAATATGTTATATCTCCTCATTCATAGCACTAACCCATTCTTCATTTTTAAGTGCATTGTAAACAAATTTAGGCTCAAAATCATAAAGTAAACATATGGTGTTAAGTGACTTACTTCTTGTTCTTGTTCCAGCCTTCTTGTCTCCTTTGATTTGATCTTGTAGGTGATGTCTTCTAACATATTTGGCAAGTTTTGGTTCAGCTCTGTGTTCATCATTCTGATCATCTTCTTCACCTTCATTTTCATCTCCATTGTTCAGAACATCATCTTGAGTATCATCCCGATCATCGGTAATTGCAACTTGATGCTTGGGTCCAATGTTTTGATGCTCAGGAGAGACACAATGTTGCTTGGGTAGAGTGTCAGGTTCTATATAAACAAACTTGTTATAGTCCTCTGATTCCTTTTTGCTTTCCTTATCATTCTTTTCTGCAAATTCATCTATTTTCACATTTGCACTTTCAAAGACTTTGTTCGTAGACTTGTCAAGACATTTATAAGCCTTGCTTTTGGTAGAATACCCTAGGAAGATACCTTCTTCACTTTTGTAGTCAAGTTTTCCATTTCTATCATCCTTCAATATATAACATTGACTACCAAAGATTATGAAGTAGCTTACATTGGTTGTATGACCATACCAAAGCTCATACAGTGTCTTCTTTGTGTCCTTCTTCAATTGTACTCTATTTAGTCTATAGATAGTAGTACTAACAGCTTCCCTCCAAACATTTTGAGTGACGCTTTTCTCAATCATCAATGTAGTTGCACAGTCAACAATTGATCTGTTTATCCTCTTAACAATTCCATTTTGCTGTGGTGTCCTTGGTGTAGAAACCTATCTTTTAATTCCATGGTCATTGCAATAGCCAGTGAATTCTTCTAAAGTAAATTCCCCTCCTCTATCTGACCTTAAGCAATTCAACTTATTTTCACTTTGTTTTTCTACCATTGCTTTATACCATTTAAACATCCTAAATGCTCTTGTTTATCTTTTAAAAACATGACTGTCATCATTCTAGAAAAATCATCAACAAAGAGAATAAAATAACTCTCTCCATAGTATCTCTTTGTCCTCATGGGTCCACATAGATCTGTATGGACTAATTCTAGAATTGCAGTAGATGTATGGGTTTTTTCTCTTGAAACTAGACTTTTTCATCTAACCTTTTATATAATTTTTGCACATGATATGCTCAGGATTAGTCATTGTTGGTAAGCCTCTGACATTCCTTTTATTTCTTATCTTTATCATGTTTTCAAAGTTCACATGACACAATATTTTGTGCCACAACCATATGTCTTTGTTTCTAGCCATCAAACAAGTGGTGTTAGTGTCATCAAGATAGAAAATTTTACCTTTTGTCTTCTCATCGGTACCAATCAATCTTCCTGGTTCATTGTAGATCTTTACCTTCTTATTTTCAAATGCTACTTTGTGACCTAAATTGTTCAACTAAGAAACACTTAACAAATTGTAATTTAGCCCTCTAACCTAATAAGCATTTTCACATTTAATCAGGTTATTCAACATTATGGTTCCTTTACCTTCAAATGGACAAGGTGTATCATTTCCCATTCTCACTGAACCACCATTATAGTATTCAAAAGTCTCAAACTTTTTCTTATCACTGGTCATATGGTGAGTGCAGCCACAATCTATGATCCAGACATCATTTTTACTAACTTTAAGTATAAGTGCAGTTTCTACATACCTTTCTTCATCTTCTTCTGAATCATCCTTCATGGATACAAATACCATCTCGATGTCTTCTTCTGATTCAGTGTCAGTTTCATCAGCTCTATTCTTAGCTAGATAACAAGCTTTCTTCCCTTTGTCCTTGTAGTCTTGGGTATCTCTCTTACCAGATTGTTGGTGTAATCACCTAAAAAGGGTCACCTAAACCCTAGACCCCCAATCTCAGCAATTAATCAAGAAACCCTAATCTTGATTGAACCTAAATCCTAAATCAAACAGGCAATTATCAATTTGAACTGATCTGACCTAAACCCTAGGTCCTAATCGATCATCATACTTGATTAATTAATTAATTCCTAAAATCACATTACATTGGCAAATAAACTTTATGTTAATTATTTAATTGATATTATGACATATTAATTAAATAAAAATTACTAAATTGTCAATTAAATTAAAAAGGAATTAAATTGATTATAAAAACATAAATGTGCATCCAAAATTAATTAATTTATTAAAAATACATATGACATCATCAAATTCAGTTGACTGATTATCAAAATGGAAACAATCCAGTTCCACTCAGTTAACTGATTCTCCATTGTTTATCATTTTGGAAACATTTCAGTTAACTGTGAACTGATTTTGGAAGTTTCCAAAATAACTGATCAGTCAGTTCAGTCAACTGACTCTCTCAATCAATCGAATCACTTTCACATGGATTGTGCTTCTTCAATTGAATTTGAACCACTCTTTTTGTTCGATCTCAACCGTCGATTCGAGAGAGATTTCTATAAAAGAGAAACTCTTTTCCCTCACAAATGATCCTAATCTTTTATTTAAAGTTATTATACTGCATTTACATCTTATCTTTCTTGCATTCTTAGCATATCTTTTATTTTTGTTTACTTTTATGTTAATCATGCAAATCTAATCTTAGAGCATATTTCAATTGGTGTTTTAAAATCAATCTTACACACTTTAATTGGTGCTCTAAAACTGGATCTTAATTAGCTTTTGATTAATTACATCTACATAACTATCTTAGATCATTTAGCATAGTTTTTAAATCCTTCATTTAGGTCTTCGGTGTAGTCACTGAGCTTGCGATGATCTGAGAGCAAGCTCATACTCCTACCTACTAGAAGGCAACAAGTCGACTCTTTTAGACATGCAGGATGAATGAATCCATATTCATTCCTGTATGTAGCTGAAGTACAATGACCATGTTGAAGTGTTTTTCTAAATAAGAGGCCCAAATTTAGCTAGCACATTTCTGATGCCCACAGTGGGGCTCGAACCCACGACCACAAGGTTAATTTTTGTGAGTTTTGTGATAAATTTCTGGGCTATTTTTCCAAAAATTTGACTGATGTTTTTATTGGTACATGCACTTATGACATGATACAGATCCAAAATATATTTTTATAGAAAGGTATTTGAGTTATCTTTCATATGCTATTAGTTTGAATCAATTTTGTTTGGATTTGCAAAAGTTATGGTCATTTTAGTGCAGACTAGTCAAACCTGATTTTCCAGAAATCTGACTGATGTTTTTATTGGTACGTGCACCTATGACATGATATAGATCCTAAATTTATATTTCTAGAAATTTATTTGAGTTATCTTTTAGATGTCATTGGTTTGAATTAATTTTGTTTAGATTTGCAAAAGTTATGGTCATTTTAGTGCAGACTAGTCAAACCTGATTTTATGAAATTTGACTGATGTTTTTATTGGTACGTGCACATCTGAAATCACATGGATCTGAAATTTATATTTATAGAAGGGTATTTGAGTTATATTTCATTTTACACTGGTTTGAATTAATTTCATTGGGATTTTCAAAAGTTATGATTTATTTAGTGCAGACTGGTCAGAACCTGATTTTTATGACAATAGGTTTTTCGATTATCAAATGATATTTTATCTTTGACTAACCTGATTTTATAACACATGGGATTGGAAAGCTATGTGTTTTGTTTTTTTTTATGGATTTTTATAACAGTGGGTTACATGTGCAGGAATAGGTAAGGTTTTCATAACAGTGGTTTGTAGGACGCTGGAAAAGAAGACTAAAACACAAACTACTCATGAATTGGTTTTACACGTTGCCTTTGATTGATAGAACACAAAACATTGTGCTTGCATCTTGTTTTTGATTTCTTAAAATAGAAACTTGCATGCAGGACTTCTTAATATGAAGATTTGTTTGATGTTTTAGGAATGACAATGATGTCAGGAAACTATGCTCTCACCCATTTGGGATGATCAGAAATCTAGAAACATTATTGTCATTTTCTTATTCTGCTTGAAGTGTCTTTTATTTTTGTAAACTGAAGGAATTGCATGGACATATCCTCTCCCCTCACCTTTGCAGATCTTGGGTGAAAGAGAAATCCATACAAATCCTTTAGCGTGGCTATCTCCTGAATGCTTTAACAGAGTCGGTGAGAGTGGATTGCCCAATCGGTAACAGGCTAAAGCCAAGCCCTTCCAAACCGGTATACAAAAAATACCATTGTGATTAGTCTCATAGTGGACAGGTATGAATTCATTATGGCAACCAAATTCTCCTCTAGTACCCTAGTGGTGCGTTAAAGTCCCTACATTGTTAAGGTGAAAACCTTTCTTTGAAAGGATTGGGAGAGCCCACTTAATTGGGAAAATGACTTGATCACAACCACCTGAACAGATGTCCTTACTAAAAAATTTGTTCTAGTATCCAAAATCCCGCTATCTGTTGGTGCAAAAGGTTAGAGACTGACTAAGACGTCCCACACTTTCACATCTCTTAGTAGAGACAATGGTCCCTTCGAAAGTGATTACCCTTGGGATTCAAATCTTGGTGTGCCTGAGAAGTGAGTGCACATGTAAGGATGAGCCTATGCCTCCAAGCTTCTAAGTTGTCTGCTATGAGTAGATGTGGCTGAACTTTGGTTCAAGTGGGAATTCAACAGATATTTCCTTGGCTATCCTAGGATTGTGGTGTGTCTGTTATTTTATTTTTTTTAAAAAAACATTCTGCTTGATGTGTCTTGCGTGGGTGAAGCATCAAAACAAATAGACACCAAAACATTCAAAATGAACATTCAAATCAAACATCAAAGTGATCAACGATTCAAAATCTACACTTCTAGGTGTTAGCTATCAAGTCTTGTCTGAGTTTCTGCATTTAATATCAAAATTTGGAAATCTATCAACTTGCTGTCCAATTCTATATTTTGCTGTGAAGGTTTTGTCTAGATTTTCACCAAATCTGTCTTCTCATCAACATTACTACTAAGTCTATCTTTGACTGCAATCTATTGACAGTTTGGCTTGTTTCTATTTCAAAATCTAATTTCATTGTGCTAGTCCAAGTGACTTGTTATGTTATCATATTTCTCTATGCTGTCCTTATCCTGAGTTGCGATAGTAGGTTCATAAACCTTGACTCAAGATCAAAGTCATTATTTCTCTGTCTTAGCGGGACTTTATCTCCTCTATCCTTTGGTCTTGGACTTAATCAACACTTTAGATATCACTTCAGCACCTGTCAGTCAATCAACTGATTCATCATACCTCCTCTTCAATCTTCTATGCAAGCACATCAATCCAATCTTACAATGTCTAAAAGAAAATGGGCTAAACCTTATGGTCCTAACAACGCACAAGAAGAGATTCTTATGGCAGCTCTATCAAAACAACTTCAAACTATGCAATATGAAATCCAAGAATTAAAGGGAGAAAAGGATAAACAATCCAACAAATCCTCATCAAGCTCAATCTATCCTTTTCTATTTTATTATTATCAAGCGAGTGGCTCCAAATCCCTAAAAGCTACTAAAAACACCACAAAGTCTTCCTCCAAAGGGATTAGTAACATCGTGAAAGAAAATCCTTGGGTTAAATGCACGAGAGACTTCACTCCTTTGGGGAAATCTTATGAATCTAGATTAGAAGAAATTCTTGATAATGATCTCATCACATTACCTCAAGCCACATCACGTGGACGAAGATTCTTGAGTAACTATTGTGCATATCATCAACATAATGAGCATAAAACTTCATCTTGCATGGAG
>MU223517.1:249666-260733 GCA_018584345.1 Thuja plicata | reverse complement strand
AGTAACTATTGTGCATATCATCAACATAATGAGCATAAAACTTCATCTTGCATGGAGTTGAAACATAAAATCCAAGATCTCATAGATGATGGCATAATCAAAGTGGGAAATCCTAATGAATCATCTAATGAAGATAATGATCTCAAGCATGATCAATATCAGGAATCCATGTCTAGCGATGGTTCACATATGACATCTACTTCTTCCACCATTCCTCCATCTCTTAAAGCTTCACAACCAGCCACACCATCTCCATCAAGAAATGAACCTAATGATGACTATGTCTACCCTCAAGGACTATCTCTAAAGGAGATCCAAGCTAATTAGCATGCATCTGCAAGTCTTTCTTAGGCTTCAAATATCATAGACCCAAAGCATCAATGTGCTTCAACGCTTGTAATGCCTATTCCAAATGATACTCCATCAGCTTGTCAAGAACCTCTTATGCAGATCAAAACTCCTAACTCATCCTTCAAAGTGGCTCCATGTCAAGAGGACAATCCATAATGTGAAGAAACATATATCATTAATGATCAAGATCAAGACACCATCCATCCTTATCCAATGGTTGACCAGAGTCACATATCCCTAGATTCTGAGGATGATCCTCTCATATCCTTTCATTCCTTCCAAAAAGATATCCCTCCAACTCAAGAACTACATAGCCATCCATCTCCCAAGCAAGATCAAGATACCCTTTCTGGCATCTCTAATGGGCCTATTGAAAATCAAGAGAAAGGTACCCTTTGTACACCATCTAATGATCCTTGTCAAGATCAGAGCATCCCATCATTCCCTTGTCATGTTCTTCAGTATCAAGAAAGCATCATTCCTCCAAATCCCTTGCAGAAAAATAAATCCAATCAAGCTTAAAATGCTCCTATCAAAGCTGCTCATGTTCCTATTGATATAAAGATCAATTCAAAAGCGAAGAGCCTTGTCAATACAGCTCACTCTAAAGATGTTGATATCCCTTCCACACCTTATATCCCTCCATTCAAATGTAACCATCATCCTTCACTATCCTCCAAGTCCATCCTTGGTCCTTATATTCCAAAGCTAAAACCATCAAACCTTCCATCTATATTGGGTCCTTATATCCCTCCATCTACTTATCCTATCCCCTATCAAGATCAACAAGGACATGCATCCTTGAAATCTCCCTATCAACCAATCCATATGAACCAGCCATATCAGCCTTATACATCCACACTCCCCAAGTCTTTTGGAAGCAATTTGGACGTGCAACGAAGAAATCATAAATCCAAGAATCCATGTACATATGAAGATCACTATGTCCCATCTAATCGACATGTGACTACAAAGCAAAAGGGAATACTCAAGAGACCACAAGGGTCCACTGAGAAAAGAATAATATCAAAACAAATATAGGTTCCTAAATCCATCATGGAAGAATTGCATTCTGAATCTAAGCAAAGAATCATATCAAAGAAAATATGGGTTCCTAAATCCATCATGGAAGAATTGCATTCTAAATCATCCAAAACCAAAGGAAAATCAAAATCTATGTGGATTCCCAAGTCTCTTCTAAAGGACTGGGATACAAAAAGAAAATCAAAAGTTATGTGGATTCCCAAGTCTCTCTTAAAAGGCTTGAACAAAAAGGAAAAGTCAGAGTTGGCATCCAAGCTTCCAAAGTCTTAAACTACATCTCCATCTAAATGTCTCCAATCTTCTAACTCTATTTTGGGTCCTCATGTCCCAAAATCCATTACCTTGAATACTTCATCTATCTTGGGTCCTCGCATACCAAGATCCATTTACACTCATCTATCAAAGCCTCAAACTATTCCATCTACTTTTCCTCCATCTTTCCACTACCCTTCAAGGGGTGTGTCAATGTTGATCTTATCACCATATCCTTCCATTCATCTTATCCAGTCCCTCACATAAATCCTTGACTACCATCTCTTTTATCCATCATATCATTCTTCCCTACCATCACCCTATCAACATCTTTGAGCATACTTTCAGTGGCCTCAGCCTATCATAGCTTATCTCTCAGAGGAGCACTATCTAAAGAGCATGAAGCTACAGTTCCTCTATAAAATCAAAAGTACAAAAAAAAAGAATGAAAAAAGTGCCTTCATGAAAACCCGGTAAACAGGCACCTTGATAGCAAAAGTAAATAGAAATCAATTCGTCCTATGGTGAAAACCACTTCTTGCGGCACCTTGGATAAGTACCATGATGAAAACCTAGAAAATAGGCATCATGCGTAATTCTTCCTACTTGCACTCTTCACTTGGGGGAAAGTTCCTCCCATTTCATATTATCCATCATATCCTACGTCTAGCTAGCCTTTGAGCATCCATGTTCCTTCCAGTGATCTTGACAAGGTTGAGCCTATCCATGAGCATCATGTATCATGACATGCATTATCCTTTCAATCAGCCTATTCACTTGCTCTCATCCATGCTACCCTATCGTGATCTTTCTTATCCCAAGCCTATCCTTCCTATCTCTGAGAATTCCTTCCATAATGTTCACTTATAGCCTCCATCACCCCTTATCCTGATTGTGCTATCATAGATATATCCTATCTTATCACATTGACCCCTTGGTCATGATCTAAATGAAGAACAAAAAAAATGAAAAATTATTTCTCAAAAGTCTCTTGACATGTCCATTCTTTTGGACTCCATGATTTTCATGACATCAGGTCATTGTCCTATATGCTATCCAACACCACTCTATGAGCCTACATTGCGATATTCATTTTTTCCCTAGGTTGGGTAATCTTGAGGAGACTGTCCTTGAGGGTTGCATTCACCTTCTTCATCCAACATTGTCTATTTCTCCTCATCCATCAACTTTATAATCCATCTATAATGACATCTACCTTGCTAGACATTGGGGGAAAACCAATGTGATCTTGCTTGAGACAAGAGAAATCTTTGAAAAAAAACTAAAAATAGTAAAAAGTCCTGAAAAAATGATCATCTTGGTGAAAACCTAGCAATAGGCACCTTGATGTATCAATCAAAAAAATCAAAAAATGGAAAAATACAAAAAAATTGAAAAAGTAGAAAAAGTGCCTTGGCAAAAACCTGGTAAACAGGCACCATGGTAGAAAAAATAGAATCTCTGCCAAGAAGGTGAAAACTTGGTAAACAGGTGCCTCTTGTACTCAGCGCTCCATCTATCAATGCTCAATCTTGGTATCAATCATTTGCTTCAGTTTGTACATATCTTTTGGTCACTTTCATGACACTCTGGTTCTCCTGAGAACCCTCCTGGCTTGAAACCGATCCAGAGTCATAACCTGGGGGCAATCAAATTAGATTTGTCCTCTTAGTATGATTCAAGTCAATTGTCATCATTTTCTACTTGGGGCATGGGTCCCCAATTTGATCACACCTTTGGTTTACACCAGAGTCAGTAATCTTGTCATTTTTGAAGGACAACTCACTACTGATGCAAGCAGGTGTTTCTAAACACCATAATCAATAGTGTTTCTTAACACTATATTTGGAAGCATCTGTGTTTCTTAACACACATTGGATATCACAAACGTAAAAAATACATCGATAGAAATCAAACACACAACACTCATAAGCACAACTGTGTTTCTCAACACCTCATTCATATACACATCTGAAAAATTTGAAACTGGCTGAAGTATGCTGAACTTCTATTTGTATGCTATCTATTTTCATTGATTTCATTAATCTTTTCTTTGTCTACTACTTGTTGGTGTGGTCCCGATGATCCAACAACATCAAATAAACTGGGTGTATGTGGTAAGAGCTCCTGCATTAAGACAAAAAATCCTCACATCCCTCGATCTTATTTATTTGTGCGCCAAGGTGAGGTCAAAACTATCTCCTTGACTATTATTTATCTGTTTGTTTACACAAGCATGCACTCATGGTTATCTTGGCTTTGAATTCCTTGATACTGGTGTGCTCTTGCACTATCCAAACTAGAAACAACGTTCAGGTCATCTCAGCTTTTGTGCCTTGATGCTTACGTTGGTTTCCCATATCTTATTCGATGAAATTCATATTCATATTCTTATGGGCATAGTGGCACTAGTAAGGATTGTATCGACTTCGATGTTCCAAAATGCTCAATAATGAAAATTTTCAATGCTAAAGCTTAGTGACTACACCTTAGGTTGCAGTCATGTTAGTCTTGCATCTACATCTGCATAGTGTTGAAATTAGCATAATAACTTTATCTTTATCCAATGTGAAGGATCTAAGATTCTAATCGATCAATCTTCTCATCGTCAAGTGGACATGATACCCCTTGCTAAATCAACTATCCTGATTTTATTTTCAGGATCAAAATCAAAATCTGAATTTGACCACTTGCACAACTAATAGAAATCTCTCATGCTTTTCTTCTAATCACTCCATGTATCTTACTTTTGGTCAATCTTGGTCAACGGGACCTCTCATCAAGTATAGATTGTGTCCTCACCACGTGGGACCTCTTTCTAATCAGATCAGTTTCTTCCTAAATTGTCTAATCAATCAAATTGCTTCTCATCACTGGGGCACCTAGCCATATTTCAATTTCGCTCCCGAGGGGGCAGGATCAGGACATCAACATTCCAATGATCACATCCTCAATCAAAACCCCAGCATTTGGGGCATCTCAGTTTCATCGCATCAAATCAAGTTGAGATCATCTTAAATCCAAGGCAACCTAATCAATGGTCTTATACTGTGGTGAATACACTCAAAACCAGACAAGATCGGTCTTATATGGGCTTTTCATTATTGAAACCAGATACATTGATAAAATTGGCTTCATCACTTCAAATCAAGTCAATTTGCTTGCTAATCAAATCTCTTAATGGTAATAAGTTTTACCACTTCAAATCAAACTGGTTATCCATTCAAACCAATCAAAAAGGTTTAAGAGTTCTTGACAGATGTTCAGTTTCATCGCTTCAAATCAAACTAAGCACTCTATTTTATATCTTTTGATCGATCTTCATCCAATCAAGCTTGAAGTCGATCTTCTTCTTCAAAAGAATGGTTTCATCACTTCAAATCAAACTATTCTAGGTTTTCTCACTAACAAGTCTTTGAATCAATGCGCTGATCGCACATCAATTTAAAGAGGGGAAAATGTAATCACCTAAAAATGGTCACCTAAACCCTAGACCCCCAATCTCAGTAATTAATCAAGAAACCCTAATCTTGATTGAACCTAAGTCCTAAATCAAATAGGCAATTATCAATTTGAGCTGATCTGACCTAAACCCTAGGTCCTAATCGATCATCGTACTTGATTAATTAATTAATTCCTAAAATCACATTATATTAGCAAATAAACTTTATGTTAATTATTTAATTGATATTATGACATATTAATTAAATAAAAATTACTAAATTGTCAATTAAATAAAAAAGGAATTAAATTAATTATAAAAACATAAACGTGCATCCAAAATCAATTAATTTATTAAAAATGCATATGACATCATCAAATTCAATTGACTGATTATCAAAATGGAAACAATCCAGTTCCACTTAGTTAACTGATTCTCCACTGTTTATCATTTTAGAAACATTTCAGTTAACTATGAATTGATTTTGGAAGTTTCCAAAATAACTGATTAGTCAGTTCTGTCAACTGACTCTCTCGACCAATTGAATCACTTGCTCATGGATTGTGCTTCTTCAATCGAATCTGAACCACTCTTTTTGTTCGATCTCAACCGTCGATTTGAGAGAGATTTCTATAAAAGAGAAACTCTTTTCCCTCACAAAGGATCCTAACTTTTCTTCTAATGTTATTATGCTGCATTTTCATCTTAACTATCTCGCATTCTTAGCATTTATTTAATATTTTTGTTTACTTTTATTCAAGCATGCAAACATAAATTTAGAACACGCTTTCAATTTGGGTTTAAAATTGAATATTTCACATTTCAATTGGTGTTCTAAAACTGAATTCTAACTAGCTTGGATTAACAATAATCTACATTTACATTTGTATTTAGATCAATCAATAGTTTACTCTCAGCATATAGCTTTTAAATCCTTCATTTAGGTTAGTGTGTAGTCACTAAGCTTGCAATGATCTGAGAGCAAGCTCATACTCCTGCCTTCTAGAAGGCAATAGGTCAACTCTTTCAGACATGCAGGATGAATGAATCAATATTCATTCCTATATGCAGCTGAAGTGCAATGACCATGTTGAAGTGTATGGCTAAATTAGAGGCCCACATTTAGCTATCACAGTTGGTTGCTCTGGTAATATCTATTTTCACCTTTATCAAACTTCTTCTCAAATGATCTGTTTGTTTCCTCTGTCATCTTTTCTTCAGTTTGGGAATCTTGTAGAAAAGTGTCCAACCTCTTTACAATTGAAACATACAAGTGGTAATTTACCTTTGTATCTATATTTGCCTCTGTGTAATCTTCTGGCCATAAGTGCTTCAATTTCATCAAGTCCTTGATCTTAATTATCAGTGTCACTATTATTTTTAACAGTATGTCTATGACTTGAGTTACTTATCTTTAGAGAAGATTTGAATGCTAATTCTATGGATGGTAAGACACTATTGTCAAAGTTATTCATCTCAAATGAAATTAGTCTACCAATCAGAATATCTAGAGTAACTGTATTGTTTGCAACTGCTCTCATTTCTTGAATAGCAGAAACTCTAATAGCATAAATAGGCAATAGGGTTCTTAATATTTTTCTTACCACTGTACCCTCTTCAAGTACACCTCCAACTCCTCAGATAGCATTTACTACCTCTTTGATTCTATAGCTATACTGAGTAATATTTTCTCCTTCTTTCATCCTAGGTCATCAAACCTCCCTCTTAGGCTTTCTGCCTTTGCTCTATGTACATTGGCATCTCCTCCATGTACAAGCTTCAACTTATCCCACATTTTCTTTGTAGAGGTGAAGGTTTTGACATCTTCAAACTTAGCATCGGAGAGTGATGCTGCAAGTTCTATCATCGTGCAGTTATGCTCATGCTTGACTCTTAATTTATCAATAGTATGAGGTCTTGTAGGCAACATATATTCAGTATGTAAGTATTAAACAATATCATTTCCAAAACCTGATAGGTGGAGTCTTATTCTTCTTTTCCATGATGCAAATTTGTCATTATTCAACTTGGGCACATCTCGTCTATTCATCTTGTGATCTTTTGCTTGAGCTATTAAACTCCCTTACTAAGAACACAAGCTCTGATACCAATTGTTAGTAATAACTGAGAGGAGGGGTGAATCAGTGGCCTCAAAAATATTCCAATAATCAACCCTTAAAACTTAGTACCACAAAAATATACCTCTACTTATCTTCAGTCCTATAAGATGAATGCCTCCAAATACTTATATCAAATTACTACTTGTCAGAATGCTTTGCAAAACATTCTACTGTATGTTTACCAAAAAGTATATGTTAATTTACCGACAGACAGTAAATTATCTAGAGTATACCAGTCAATCCAATTAAGTTATGTGTAATGCAAAACACTAAAGTAATGACTCATAGACACATTGACACATGGATTTTTAACGTAGAAACCCTGTTAAGGGAAAAACCACTTGGGACTAGTAACCCAAAATTTTCAGTCTTCTGAAGTGAGCTTGGTGAAGAGCCAATCCTGTTAAAGGTTATAAACACACTGTTAGGTGTGACCTTGTTAGAGGATTTAAAATTTTAGTCTGTCACTTGATATCAGGCATCTTTATTGATGTGAGTGTTCCAAGGCTTGCTAGCACTTCAACTAAGATACCTTAGCTTGTATCTTCTAGGAACCTAATCTCCTCTAGGTCCTAATTGTCTTAGATGATTAACTAAGTCCAATTCCAACTCTTTCCTAGGATTTTTCAACTCATGTGCTTCACCTTGAAAGACTAACACCTTTTAGTTAGTTCAAATCTTCACTTTTCCCACTACACCTAGAATGATCTAAGTGCCAATTCCATTCTAACATTCATGATTCATTGCAGGGACATCTATCCACTTTAAAATGTTCATCTCCTTGTCTTTTGAAACCATTTACTAGGATCTTCAACTTTCTCTTTACCGGTTTCAAGGATTCAATCACTTGGAAGCCTAATTGAGGCCTATTCATTATAGCCTTTTACAGTGTGTTTTTCCCACTTCTTTCAAAACTTTCCCAAAGAAGTTGAAAAACCAATCACACATTCAGATACCCTCTATCACTTTACAAGATATTTTGAAGGTTTTAGTTTTAGAGGTCCTCCGTACATAGGTTTCCTACAAACTAGGATCAATAGGGCTAATAGGCCTAATTTCTAGGACAATCTGCAACACAATGCAAAACTTGCTCAAAACTTGACCAAATGGATCGATATAAACTCAACCCTCCTATTATTTCAAGATATGAATATGTCCTAACTAAAATTGCACTTAGTCTGTACATTACTTCACTACCCTGCATAAGAATGCTCACTGTTTCACCTCCAAACCACTAACTGGACAGTGCATGCTAGCCTAGGGCTTGGAACTAAAAATAGCAAATCAACTTTCCCTGACTCCTAACTCTACATATATACAGACCATTGAATCCCCTAAAATTTCCATCTATCCTTAGGAATATCCTATGGTTAGATATCATGGGGGAGCCATGAATCGACTGACTGGTCAGGACAGGACCAGTGAACACACAAAACACAAAATATTTTATCTAAGAACTTACACTACCTCTAAACAACTAGCTTAATGAATGAAAGATGCTTCAAACTATCCTAGGAACACAAAATAACAATTAGTTTCAGTCTTTCAATCCATTACATATGACTGCCATAACAAAATGCTCAGGATTCCTAAATACACAAAGTTGCAGAGCTCTTTCACTATTCAAATCTTGTTACAATGTATCACTCCTCTCTTGGTTCAAGTCTTGGGTCATATTAGATGCCATCTCCATGATTCTAGGGACTTTTGGTCAATTCCCACTTCATATTCATAAGGGGATCCAAAGATAATTGAGTTGCATGCAACATTTGCAATAATTGCAAATGTTGTCATAGCAACTTTTGGCATCTTTGCCATTATGCCTCCTTCCTAAATTTTAGGACCTCTAACCTCTTCATTTCTAGGATCCAAGACCATTTATGACCATATGGCATCTCTATGACATCATGAATGTGTTTAAGACACATTAAAGACTCCAAATCAAACTCTTAACACTAAGAATTTAAAAACTACTAACAATGGCTAATTTGGTGACCTTCGTTCTAATGACTAACTCACCTAACCTACATTGCAATGACCTTCTAAGGTCTCAAAAAAGACCTAGCTATCTTGACTTTGCCAATGTCAAGTACAAGCCAAAACATACTAACTATGGAGGTTAGCCTAGGTGTGTTCCTGCACCATCCTCCCCAAAATAAAAAGTTTTGTCCACCCTTGCATTGAGGATGCTTGGATCAATCCCCATCTTCTTGAACTCTGATTCTTTGACCCATACTGCATTAGCATCCATTTGATCATGCTTCTTTATCAAGTGTTCCTTGTAGGCTTTGGTTCTAGTCTGCTTGTAGACTCTAGTATCCAATACACTGTCAGCTCATGTGACTGTAGTAGGGGGTAAATGGAGATCTTCCACATCTCAGATCACTTCTTGGAGACTTTAATCCATGTCTTGCTGTGGTCCTTTGTAATGGACTAAGTTTGCAATATTGAAAATGGGTGACAGTCCACTTTCTTCAGGTAGCTCAACTCTGAATGCATTCTCTCCATACTTAGATAAGATAGGATAGGGACCTATCCTTCTCATCTGTAACTTGTGAGGGACTCCCTTTTGAAGTCTTGATTTGTTAAGATGCACCATGACCATGTCACCCAATTTGAACTGAACTTCTCTCCTACTCTCATCAACCTTGGTTTTATGTTTCAAGGTGTTCTCTATCAAAGTTTTCCAAACTGTATCATGTATCTCCTGCATTGCATAAGAAAAATCAACCTTGACTCCATCCTTCAAGTCTCTCAACTCATAGACTCATGTAGGATATAATCCATACACTACCTCAAAGGGGCTCTTCCCTGTTGATCTATTGATGGTATCATTGTAGGCATACTCAGCTTTCCCAATCAACTGATCCCATTGATGTCCATACTCCTTGGTCAAGCATCTTAGGAGATTTCCAAGGCTTATACTCACCACTTTGGTCTGACCATCAGTTTGGGGATGGTATGCAGACCCAAAGGATAAATTAGTACCCAATCTTTGCCAAAGAGTCTTCCAAAAATGACTCATAAATTTAGTGTCTCTATCTGACACTGTGCTCATAGGCAACCCATGGATTCTTACTATCTATTTGAAGAAGAGAGAGGCTATTTGGCTAGCATCATTAGTGGTCTTGCATGGCACAAAGTGAGCCATCTTGTTGAATCTATCCATAACTACATATACACTATCCATGCCTTGTTTTGTCTTGGGTAACCCAACTACAAAATCCATGCTCAAGAATTTCCATGGCCTAGTGGGAATAGGTAGTGGTTGATAAAGACCTACATTTGAAGAAGTACCTTTTTCTCTTTGACATACAATACAATTTTCCACATACCTCTTAACATCAAGATTCATCATTGGCCAATAATAGAACCTTTGAACAATTTCTTGGGTCTTAGTGATCCCAAAGTGACCACTCAATGCACCATTGTGCTTCTCCTAGATTAAGTTCTCCCTAATAGACTCTCTAGGGACACACAACTGATTTCCCTTTAACAAAAGATTACTTTGCAAAGTGTATTCAATATACTTACTATGAAAATGGTTTTTGTATTCAGCACATAGATTATAAATGTCTGCAAAATCCTCATCATCAACATATAGATCTTTGAAATGATCTATTTCCCATGCTCTTCAGCTGAATCTCTTGGATGGTAAGAGCTCTTCTAGACAATGCATCTGCCACTTTATTGATGACACCTTTCTTGTGTTTGATATTAAAGGTATATGTTTGTAAGTATTCCACCCATTTCATGTGCTTGTGGCTCAACTTCTCTTGAGAATTCAAAAAACTTAAAGCTTGATTATCCGAGTAGACTATGAACTCCTTGGGGAGTAAATAGTGTCTCCATTTCCTT